>JAVSBS010004620.1:0-12425 GCA_033124195.1 Coracias cyanogaster
GCCTTCCTGTAGGCCCCCTTCAGGTACTGGAAGGTCAGTATAAGGTCCCCCTGGAGCCTTCTCTTCTCCAGGCTGAAGAGCCCCAACTCCCTCAGCCTGTCTTCATATGAGAGATGTTCCCTTCACCTGGTCATTTTGGTGGCTCTCCTCTGGACACGCTCCAATATGTCCACATCTTTCCTGTGCTGGGCGCTCCAGAAGGAGCCAGATGTCCGGTGTAGGAGGAGTGTTTCTTGATTATGTCTGTCTCCACGGATTCTGAGGTGACTCCATGTTTGTGTGTTTCCTCTCTTGCACTACCACCCCCATGATTCAGGCAAAGATCCTGAGTCACTTTCAAAAAAATTTAACATTTCCGGCAAACCTGTAGGCCATCTGTTAGTGTGGGCAGGCAAGAAGATACTGGGTAGGAAAACTCAGTCACATGGCAGTGTTTATATCTCTCACCGCAGCCATTTCTTTTAACCATGTTAAATGCCATTTTAATTACTGTCTACATTCCTTTTCCATAAGAAATGGTAACAAACAGCAAGCCGGTAGTGAAACAATTCCTTTAGATGAGACCATTTCTCAAAATCACTTTGTGAATACACAAATCCCATCTGTATTTTAGAATGCCATTCATTTTTCTGTTAGAGAAACCTCTATCAAAAATCAGCAGATCCCTTTTGGACAAAACTTGAATGGTCTTCTCCCTGGGATTCGAGTGATGGCACGTGAACTGCGTCACATTCCTGCCACTGCAGGTAGTATCGGTGCTGACAGGCGGTGGCATCCAGCAGCTGCCATTTGGTACAACACAGGAGAAAGTGCCCTGAGTCCAGTGGTGTCGACTAGCGATATGTCTTGTACGGTATGAAGATACAGACTGTTACCACTTCTGACAGTCACAGCAGCTACAACTCCCTTCTCCCTTTCTACACAATTCCTCACAACTAGAATCCCTTTGCGTTCCTAGCCTGCCAAGGCAGGGATATTCTTAGCAGTACCTTGTGGATTAATATTCACAACACACTAAAAATATCAGCCCAATGCATACATTGATCTGTTGTTTCAACCGTAAAAAGCTTCTTACATATACTAGCTGGGACCACAAACCTTTTGCTTGCCTGTACTGAATTTTTAATTTCAGAAATAATCTAAAAGGCAGGTAGTTCTAAGGACTATGGTGTGTCCTTGAATGGCGAGTTCTGCCCCAGAATCTGATGACATGAGAAGCTGGCTTGCCAGTCAGCATTGTTTGCAACAAAAATGGAAAAAACCAAAATAGTTTCTTTTACTAGAGGAAGGCCTGGTTCACTGATGCACAGGTTATAAGTCGATGATGTGTTAGTAAAGGATATTAAAGACTGACAGTCTCTGGCCTTTAACTTCATGCAGACCCCTGATAAACATCCCACCCTGCAATGGGAAACTTGTTAGTGGGGAAACGCACTTTCACAAAGATGCAAATAACGAAGTGGGTGGCTGAATCTCCCAAGACTTGAAAACATAAGGGTGTTTTTGCCTCATTCCAAGAGAAACACTGTCTTCTTTAGTTTGTGCTGCTTGGGAGGCCTTTAGAGATGATGAGAAAGCAGTCACACCACTGTGAGCTCCGAGAGCCAGGGAAGTGTTGTGTTTCCTGGGTCCCTCTGTTCTGTAATGAGCTGTTCCTTAATTCTCTATCCTGGCCCTTGCTGCAGCCTCCTCTCCATCTCCCAGCATCTCCAAAGGCTCCTTCTCAGAGTGCTAGGGCTGGGCAGAGTCCAACCCATCTGTCAGATTTGGCAGGGCACATGATAGAGAATTTACAGTAGTTCTATACTTCTACAACAGATTCCTCTGAGCAGCTAGAGGACAGAGGATTTCTCAGCTGGCATGGAGTTGGAGCAATCTGTACAGATAGTATCTGCTCTGGTCTAAAGCCTCCTATGACAGGCAAATCTGGACCAGCACAATGGCTGTGTCCTTGATTAGCTTTTTCTGTTTTACAGCAGAAGTGTTTCTTGCCCTATGTCAGAGACCAAATTCTGGCTCTCCCTCAACTATGTAAATGTGGTTCAAGAATTTTCAAAAGCTTGAGGTGCAGCACAGACCCTGTAATCCCTCTCTTGAGAAGCCCCTCAAGCCTTGCGTGTGGTGCATGCCTTGGCTTCAGCGCTTGCTCTAACACAGCACACTTTGGCCAGAGACCAACTGCACTTGCTGGAGAGAGACTTGAGGCTTGCAAAAAGGAAGAACATCCTTAGGGCACCCTTACCAGCAGCAGCACAGTATTGTGAGCTTTCCCTTGTGCTGGGGGACACTGTATGTGTGCGACTGCAGGACGGGGTACGTCTGTCTGTCCTGTGACCTAACATTGCAGATCTCTGCCTTTCTCGTGTAATCTCCTACACGGCAGCTCACACATCAGGACTCCAGTAGAGAGCTCTGGCTAATATCCAGTTGTCACTCCAGAAGGGAAGCAGGGCATAATTTTAATGTTGTCATTATGTAGCAAGAGGATTTAACGATTTGGTAGTGAGGAGTCTGAGCTGAATGCTGCCTGCAGTCTGTGGCCAGGCAGCCATATCCACAATGGCAGATCCTGGAGTGGGAGAAGGAAAAATTTTCGCTGCTTTGGCTGGTGTGAAAACTGCTGCACCTGAGTGGAAAATGGGGCTTCAACATTTGCATGGGACCTGTCAGACTCTGTGAATGTGATATGTGCTATACACAACACTTATGGTTTCAGCGATTGTGTAAATTGAATTCTGATTACTCTTAACTAACACACTGAATTGAAGGTTAAGAACAGTGAAGGTGGAAATCTGAGAAACCCTGAGAGTTTACCAGACTCATCTGTCAGAACTGTCCCTCTGTGAAACCCAAACAGATGTGAATTACTCCGCATTTAATTTCAGACTTCCCACAAGCACTCACCTTCTCAATGCAGGTGCGTTACTGGTTGTTCCTCCCTGTCCCTGCTGTGTCTGGGGTCACTGCCTCTGGGTGAGGGGACAGAGCGGTCCCTCCAGCCAGGCCCATGCAGGGACTCTCTGCGTAGCTCCAGGTCCCTGGGCTGTGCTGCTTGGCCTCCTTGGGCTGTCGCGAGTCAGCCAGAGAGACAGCCGTGCTGTGTGAAGCTTGGGAAAAAGTAGCAGGTATGCCTGAGCAGACAGAGTTGAAGAGAGGTAAAAATGTTGGTCTACTCAGAGTTGTAGCAGGGACAGAGTCACTGAGACTGAGATCAAATGTAAAGTCTTTTAAATAGGAGAGTGCCTGATTATTTAGCTGGGCATATTCAAAATTTATCTTGCTTCTAGTGACCTCATCTAGAATTTTTGCTCTACTTTTCTGATCTTCAGAGCAAATTTCCTCCCCATTTTGCTTCAGATGATACAGACTGCTGGGTTGGAAACTTGTCTCATAGTTATACTGGTTTGTGCTGGCAGTACTGGAGTATTCTGGATTTTGGGCAGTGTGGTTACATTCATTTTGCAGCAATAATTTGTTTTTGTACTGAGACATCTTATGAATGATATTGTTCATTTCATTCCCAATGCATTTGTCCTCCAGGTGCTTGTTTTCGTAGCTGATTTTTAATGATGCCACTTGTGTTACACAGCGCTCTAAGAGCTGCACAATGTTAGTGCTGCTCTCTGTTGGTGTGGGGCTAATGTAGCTCTGGAAGTGTCTGAGAGTAAGAGGCTGCAGTGGCTTGTCACAGGAAATAGAGAGAGAGTGATACATGGGTTTATTTCTGCCCTCCCTCTCGAGGGGATCCAGGAGTGAGGTTGCAGCAGTCTTATAGGAGTAACATGATTCTACTTCATGATTGTCATCTAACAAAGGGTTTTCAGAGCTCTGGGAGCCACTCTCTTTGTTCAGCTTTTCTGGCAGTGGGTGTTTATCTCCGGATGTCTCACATCCTTCTAGAATTTTCACCTTCTCCTTTTCAGTGGAGGACATCTGCAGATTGTCTCCATTAGCCTGTGATTGTGGTGCATAACTTGATGCTCTGGTGGTTTCTACAGTCCCAGGCACTGTAGATGGATCCTTGTGGTGACTCCCTCCCCTTCCTTGGAAATCCAAATTAGATATGTTAGGGTAAGAGTCCAGGCTGTGGTCTCTTTCAGCAACATTTACTGAAGATGCCTGGGTTCCATGTTTGCTCTCATCCAAAGAAACACATAGGTTAAATGTATTAGATTCTTCCTTGCTTGGTTTCTCCTGCTGAGCTTCTGTGCTCACTTTCTGCTCTGGACTGGGGCTGGGTGGGACTGATAAATCATTAGAATTTTCTGGCTGTGACTGAGGACTCTGAAAAGAGTCAGGGGAGGAAATGAGTCCTGAGTGTTTTCGCAGCCAGTTTATTATGCCCATGGTCAGTGAGAGCTCAGTATCACAGAGCTTTAGCAAACATTCTTTGCCTTTCCATGTGCTATGGAAAAAACCCTGGCTGATAATGTCTAGAGTTGGTTGGGAAGCCATGTTCTCCTCAGCTCCAACATGAAAGCTGTAAATGGACAAAGGGATTTCAATGGCTTGTTCTGAAATGCTTTCAGATGTGCACAAGTCATCATCTAGGAC
Organism: Coracias cyanogaster; assembly: GCA_033124195.1. Classification (NCBI taxonomy): domain Eukaryota; kingdom Metazoa; phylum Chordata; class Aves; order Coraciiformes; family Coraciidae; genus Coracias; species Coracias cyanogaster. The sequence goes on from JAVSBS010004620.1 coordinate 4,555, forward strand.
TGGGTTTATTTTGACTTCATTTGGGTCACAGAAAAGCTCATAAAGGGCATCTCCACTGTAGCTGTCTCTTGGAAATCTGCCTGGGACCGCAGGGGTCTGAGCTTCCTTCATTTCATCCTCTTGTCCAGGAGAGAATGAATCATAGTAGCCTTCATCACTTGTGGATGTGGATTCCTGGTTGTCGCTTTTTGGTGTTCCAGTTTCTGTGGAGCTCTCTTTGGAATTGTCACCATCTTTATCAGGTGACACTTGGGGGTCTGTCACAGATCCAGCAGCTTGGCTTCTAGCCTTTTCCACATCAGGACTAGGTACCTTCCGTAACTTCTTATCAAACAGAGCACTCTGATGTAGCCTCACTGATTTGTTGATATTGTCCCAAAACTTTGCAAATTCAACAGTCTCATTCTGGCCAGGAGAGGCCAGCTGCTCCACACCCCCTTGGAAAGAGCCCATGACAGGGCTGTCTTTGTGCTTACTTCGTCTCAGCAGAAGTTCTTTGCTGTTCTCCAGCTCCAGGTGAGCAGAGGTCTCATCAGCAAAGATTTCCCCGCAGCCAGTGAGGGAATCAAAGCTCTTCAGTGAGGCGACATCTTCACACAGGGTGTTGCAGCAGTCAAAGGAAGAGTCAGACTGCAGTTCACTGTCGGAGCAGTCTTGTGACAAGCAATCAGCTGCAAATGTTTCTCCAGTTTTGAAAAGATACTTTGCAAGACGTCCAGATAACTCACTCCTGCAGCCTGGAGAGGACAAATTCTTGTCCTTCTCAACAAGGAACGTGAGGCTGTCTGTTTTATTTTTCTTTATATGAAATATATCTCTAAGCCCTTTCTTAGATCTCTTGAGGGAAATCCTCTTCCTGGGAATGGTTTTTGCGACAGCTGGTACAAAAGGCATCTGTGGCACAAAGTTCCTGTAATCAATCATCTGACTGCTGCACGCAGACTGGCTGGGGCTGACCACACACTCTTTCTTGCTGCTGGAGCTGGACATCCCTGAAAAACTGATGCTATTGACAAGACGGCTCTTACCCTTTCCAGGAAAACCATCCTCACAAGCCCTGCTGCTGGGGCTGCAGTGCTCTGTTTTGTCCACCTCAGTAACACACTCATGGGTTTTACTCTTCCTTACAAGTTTGTAGGAGGACCCAGATGATTTTTCCAGGCTGTGGTCACCACCTCCATTCCTTGCTGCTCTGGTGGAAAATCTGTAGTTCTTGTGCGTGGCCAAACATGCCAGCTGGACTTCAGCTACATTTTGGTTTCCCTCCAAAGCTGCCTTTTTGTCTTTCCCTGCATCGTCTTTGTGGATAGGAACTGTGTGCACTGGTGGCACTTTCTCGTGTTGCACACTGGATTTTATGAAGGTCTTTCCTCTCTTGAGCTCCATATTCCTTCACATCTGTTTCTGTAATGAAAAGAGCAGAATAAAAATATTGTGAGGTTGGTGGCTAGCACTTGTAAGTGTTGAAAGCAACCAGAGAACAAAGGGACAGATATTAAACATTATACAATTGGTTTTGTCACCAGAAGTTTCCACCACTGAGTCACGGTGTTGCAGGTGAAACAGACTGAGTGAAGTTATGTTGGCAGTGGCTGGAAGATCTAGCAGGAAAAGAGAAGACAGTGCACATTATGGGTTGGTAACTGAGGCTCAGAGAACACTTTGCCTGTTAGAAGTGAGGGGGTTTGGATTTAGGATTATGACTGCAAGGTGGCTTTTAACAAGACAGGTCCTGTTCTGAAAGTAGCAGAACCATCGATGAGAAGCAGTGCATCAGGGAGGCAGCAGGTCAGAAATCCGTACCTTTGAGGATGGTGAAGAGCTCAAGGTGGGAAAACCCCTGAGAAAATGGATCAAACTTTTGATACATGACGCTCACTTTATATTTAAATAATCCCTACTTGTGAATAGAAAATCCATAAACCTTGGTACTACCCTGGGGAGGATGCTCAAACAATCCCTGTGTTTTGGTATAATATATAATTTTCTGCACTACTACTTTTATTGTAAAAACTGCCACATCAAAAATCACTGTTAATTATGACGGAAGTGTTATTTCTGACTCATGAAGACCAGTGTCATACACTGAGGCACTGCCACGTTGAATCTGCGCTGTGCATTGATTAGCTGGTTCTAAAAATACTCTGTTATCTGTATCAATGCCAATTCTGGTCTCTGCCTACACAGTTTAGTATTGAATCTGTTTCATCTTCATATACATCTAATTAGTCAGTAATTTTTTTAGCTATGACACTGTCAGTTTTCCAGCAGTTATTTCATGGACACTCTAATCCTTTTCTGCCTTTATACCAACTTGGATATTGCGAATGTCAGTGGACTTACATAAAGGTAGGTCAGGGAAGAAGCAAGCACTTCCTAAAAGCTGTTAGAGAAACCAGGGCTTGCTGGGAACAGTGACACTGAGCAACACCTTATGAGACACGGATCGGTGTACCTGGGAGTTGTCACCTGCAGCACTTCTCCAGCCGGCAGATCAGTGACAGCCTGTTTCTCCAGAAGCTGCAAACTAGCAGGGGATTAGCAATATTTGGTAGAAAACATAAGGGTAAAGTGCAAATATTTGACATCAGGAGTATGGATGCTATGGAAAACATGGTGGGCGGTGATAGATGGGCATCTATCAGCATGATTGAGATGCTGGCACATTTATTTGCATTTGGGTGAGTACTGCAGAGCATTCTTAATGAAAGCCAGTAAACATTTTACTACACTGTCAGGTATCTGGAGTTCACTGATGCTGCAGGAAACTTGTTTTGCATATTTAGAAATAGGTCACTGGGACATGATTACACTCTTCTGAAAAGCAAAGTGTGATTGAGAAGAAACTCAGTGTGCACAACTCCAGCAGAGTTGTGAGGATGATCAGAAAAAGCTGACACAAGAGCAATTGTTAATATCCCAAAAATAAAGTGTCTGACATCTCCGTCCTTTGCAATTGTAGGAATAGATGCTGGGTCCCTGTGTTGTGCTGCTGCGAAGCTCTTCAGAGGTCTGTGCCATGGCAAATGCTGGCATTAGAACAATGTTATATAGGACTCTTTGAAGCTCTACAGCTGTTTCTGCACATTCTGAATATCAAGCAAGGCTTATTTTTGTAGGAAATTGCATACTTGGGAAGTTTTCCTGTAGGTGCATTAAGAAGGCTTTTACAGGTTGTTTTATTGTCAAGTGTGAAACTTATTAAAGCTAAGAATTCAGGACATTGTTAGATAATCTTTTGAATAAAGAGATCTTTCATCTGAGTTGTATCTCCTTGATAAGAAACACAATGGACTACCAGTTTGGTAACTGGGTCTAGAAACTTCAAGGCTTGTTCTTCTGTCTCTCTTTTTATAGGTTAGACCAACAGCTTTAACATGAAAGCCCAAATGGCCTAAATAACATCTGTACTGAGAATATATATAACATAATAACGTAAGATACAGTGATGGTAGCCTATGCTATGAGGAAAAAGATAAATTAGGTGTTGTTTGGTTTGGGGGGGAGGGTTTAAATATCTATTATATGTATAATCACAACTTTGTATTCTAATTTTTTAATGTCTCCATCTAATCGCTTATATTCATTTTCTCATTTTCCCCCAGGATTCACGGCAGACTAATTAGTATCTAGTTCATTGTGTCATCCTGCTTATTCTGTTTTAACACTGGCACAGCTTCGGGAATCTTCCCCATTTAAAATGTTATTAAAAATGAACACCAAGAAAGGAACGATATCCTCAGTCAACTCTTAAAGGGCTCTTAAGGGCAGACTACCAGAGTCTGCAGATTTTTTTTTAATATTTGTCTCAGATGCTGTTATGTAACTTTCTATACTATGAGTTCCTCTTCATCCTCTTCCTCATAAATTTTTAATGAGCTTCTTTCCAAATATAGAACAGAAATATTTATGCAATGCCAATCTCTTCCTATATCTATTAACACTTATAGCACTTTTGGTTGTAATGGACTATAACACAATATTTTTTTTTTGTCTTTGCAGGGAAACAAGTTATATCTTGAACCCCAGAAGCTGTACCACTGAAGTTAGAAACAGATTAAAGTGCTATAAGATAAAGTTACCCTCCAGTGGTTATGAAAAGCTAATCAAAATTAATTCAAAAATCATTCTAGGCATTTAAAAAATGGTACATCTTCTCAGGGATTTCTTGACCCATGCTCTCAGCTACACTGTTGCCCATCTCATCCTTTTTAATTATTCTCCTCTTGGACTTGCAGTGTGCCTCTTCTTCCACAGAGATAAAAGCTATATGGAGGACTGATTTCCACCTTCACAAAGGAAATAAATTTTGCAATTAAGAATCATTGTAAAGAACAGAAACCTGTGGAAACTAGCAGTTGGTCTGCTAAGGCTGGGTTGTTCTCTTTTCAACAGGCTCTGGATGTTTTCTTCATTAGTGTTACTTGGCCTCTTTTTTTACTGTGAAATTACTTGTGGAACACAGGTTGAAATAGAGGACATGCCTGAATCTTAAGCTGGGATACAGTTTAACCGTTATTTACAATGATCTTAGGTGCAGGAGCATTGAGACTTCCCATGTACAGTAAACAGTGCTTTTGTCTTGAGTAAGCCAGCTGCTCACTTTTAGGATCTCACAAGTGTCTAAGCAGGCAATTGGATCTGGATTTTGGGCTTGTACTATGATGGAAATAAGGTTTTGGTTTAAACTTGGGTAATATTGCTTATAAAAAGCAGAGATACTTCATGGTCAATCTTATACCATCTGAGCGGGTTGTCTGACAGCCTTTTCATAAAACCAGGAAGTTTTGTTGTCTGTGATTAATCTAAAAATAAATTAAAGTTTGAGAATGGGAAGGTGGACACATTTCTGTGGGCTGAGGCGACTTGGTTTTAGGACAGTCAAAGCAATTGCTTGTGTTCTAGGTTATGAGAGCCTGAACAAGGCTGAGTTAGGTAACTACTCTGGTTAATAAGAGCCCTATTCAGATGGCCTAAATTCTACCTAAGTCCATGTCAACAGACAAGGAGGCCAAAGAGAGGTGCAGTGGAGCTGCCGGATGGTCATTAGGAAGCAGAAGGAAGATGGGTGGAGAGGGGATTCAAATATTGCCTCTGTCAGGTAGGTCAGAGAGGAGAGGGGTCACACTTGCCTCTGCCCATGGCCTCCAAAGCTTTCTGCCAGGCTGAGCTCTTTATGATTTTTCCACTCTGGAGGAGTGGGAGAAGACTTGCTTTGGTTTTTTGGGCTAGTGATGAAGTTACTATCTTATATCTTGCTAGCTTATCTCACAGTGGAAAGTTTGTTTAGGTTATCTTCAAAGAAAAGGTAAAATGGCGCCTTGCTCTTTCTTGCTAAGCAGAATTCTCCATGCCACTTGGAGTCTTAATTTGACCTCCCTCCAAGCATTTTCTTTTTATTAAATGAAAGAGTTGATGAAAACTGCTTTTTTTTTAATTTAAAGAGAAGGAAAAAACTTTTATGGTTTAAAATACATGCCTGGAGTGAGTCCAAAATCCCTTTTCTACAAGTGACTTCATATCAATCAGACTTAAGATCCTGAGTATCAGAGTTACCTTTGAAAACGTTACCCCTGCTTTCCAAACAAATGATAGCATAATTACATTTCCTGGAACCTTATATCTGCTCTGGGCATTTGGACATGTATTATGCTCAAAATGGATGCACTTTAAGATGAAATGTTTTTTTAAATATTTTTTGAGAAATTGTATAATGGGAAAGGCAAAAAGATCGGAGCACTCTGGGAGGCTCTCCCTTCCTATGCCTGGTTAACCTCAGGAGGATTTTTGCTGGGCACCAGTTGGAAGTCCTAAAATGCAAAAAAAAAAAAAAGGCGTGAGGTGTTGAAAGCCTCAGCTACTTTTAAAGTCAGTAGACAATACTAATTTCTAATGCTTAGGACCTAACCAATTAGTAATGCAAAAAGAACAGCTGGTGCTTCCAGGAAAGTGCAGGGCAGTATTTGGGGAATAAGACTGTTTATTTACAGTCAAAAACCTTAACTCTATCACAGAATACAGAAGTTAATAATGGAAATACTAATAATCATGAGCATATATTCTATTCTGTTAATTTGATTTTTAATTACAAAGCAATGAAATGCTTCCTTGCTAGAGGGTAGTGATACCCTGGCTGCAGTTCTGGCAGCACAGTTTCTAGTGAGCAAATAAACACAACAGTTCTTATGCTGAAAACCAAAGAGGATTTTAAGGCAGGGCTCATCTTCTCACTTAAACTGATTACCCTGCTAGTATCTCATCTCCATTAGAACACAGAAAAGAGCAGGGTGGAAAGGATGAAGGATGTAATCAGGGGCAGTCATGATTCAGGAAACAGAAGAATGTTTCTTTTTAAAGACGCCTGTGTGACACACAAACCTGCATTGAGATCATGCCTCTTGTTAGGAGTACTCCTCTTGTCATCGTTCGCGCCTGTGTCTTATCACTCCCCTTAATCATTTGCCTCTCTTGGGTAAACCAGGATGCCTAATTATTTGCATATACATTTAGGTCAGGCAATGGCTTTCTCATGAAGAACCAGCAAAAAGCACATGGGTGTGTTTTTCTTCAACCTTAATTCCACTGAGCACACAAAGTAAAATCTTACACTCCCCAGCAGAATACTAGAATGATGTGTAGTTAAATGCTTAATCTTATTAGCAACATGCTATAGAGAAGCCTGAACCTTCCTTTAAAGCCCTGCCAAACTGTTCCATAGGGCTCAAGATTTTTCATAGTAAAATTAACCACATTTCTACTCCCAGCATCCTGTCCTGCTGTGTGCTGACAGGAGGGGTCCCTGGGGGAACAGCAGCACCCACCGCTTCCCCCAGCCCCGCGTAGGGCGTGTGGCAGGAGGCTGAGACCATGACAAAAGGAGGCTCCTTCTCTGACAAAACCTCTGCACCCCTCACCTCAGTTTTCTTCTGTCCCTGAGGCTGAAAGAAATGTAACTGCTTGAAATGTTCCACTTACGTCATGTAAAAGGGCAGCATAAACTCCTGCGCAGGGAGCTATCGCATCATCCCCCGATGCCTAGGAGAAGGCAGCTGAGCAGAAATTTCTGCTGTGTATCTGAGGAGGACACAGGCATTTTTTCAACTTGCCCTGACCAGCAGCCTGTTGGTACCAGACAGCAAAGTGTTAAGGCTGTCAGCTTTGGCTGTTTTCAGTAATTTCTTGCTTTAAAGGTGATAGGATGTGCATTTGTATAACACAGGCATGCGCTTGTCAGATGCATGGAAAAATAAGTAAAGAACAATGCTTCAAAAATGAACAGTCATCCCAAAATAATAGTCCCTTAGAGTTGCTGTGAGTGTCAGAGCAAAGGAAATGCCATTGCAGCAGAGCAAACAATAAGGCAGATCACGAAAATCCTACTCACCATGTTTTCTCACTGAGCAGAAATCCTCTCTCCTAGCCTTGCTACTGAGGCTGGTCTTTATCCAGAGGCTCCTGTGATGCTTTTCAGATTCTGAGGGGCTGGACCACTGCTGCTCTCCAGTGTTACTCTCCACCCCCGGTCTTTTCCTCCTCCTTCTTCCTTCATCCCCACCCCCTCATTCCTCCTGCTTGTAGATTTTTCGTACCTTATATAGATTCTAGGCTTCCACATGTAGCTTGATTTAGGAAGGGTGCTTATTTCAGCCATCTGCTTGATGCCATGGAAATGCCTCCATTGCTAAGGAATAACAGCCCAGGAGGTAAGCTCAGGAGTCCTGCGCCAGCATTTTGGTTCCTCTTTGTATGAGAGCTTATTAAATAGGGAGGAATATATCCAAAGAATTTAATCTCTCACATGTTTTTTGGTTTCTGACTAGGATTGAGGAAAAGCAGTCCTAACATTCTTAGGCTAGTGAGATGCTTCACTG
>JAVSBS010004621.1:0-17891 GCA_033124195.1 Coracias cyanogaster
CCTAAACCTCCCCTGGCCCAACTTGAGACTATTTCTTCTTGTCCTATTGCTTGTTCCTTGGGAGACGAGATCGACTCTCGCCTCACTCCAGCCTCTTCAGGAGATGTTGAGAGTGAGTTCTCCCCTGAGCCTCCTTTGCTCCAGGTTCAACAACCCCACGTCCCTCAGCTGCTCCTCACAGAACTTGTTCTCCCCACCCTTCCCCAGCTTCATTGCCCTTCTTTGGACATTCTCCAGCACCTCAAGGTCTTTCTTGCGTTGAGGGGCCAAAACAAATGTTGCCATGGAGCATAAATCTCTAGATGTCACTGGCCTGTCTGTCCCATACTGGCACATTTGTAGTTAGCAGGAACTCTTAAATCTATATACTTCTTATTTTAATGGATAGTAGTTTTAGACTGTGTATAGTGCTCACTGGTAGAGTTCAAGGGTTCTCGAATTCAGTTTGATAAAAGCTGAATTTAGTTATTGTGGGAGTGTGTGAATTGGCTTCCCTGGAAACCTGGTTATTTGTTGGGAACCATACAATGACCTTTGAAGTGTTCTCATGGCTGTACAGAATTTCCTGAAATAAAGCCAGATTCTTTCCTTCGATTTTTGTTTTGCCAATTTATTTAATTTTTTTTATGTCTCGTGATGCATTGGAGGTTAAGTAGCAAGACTCTCCAGGGTGCAATGCAGTATTAGTTTTATATTTTGCTTCAACCAAGCGGCCTCTCTACAAAAATTTAAGCAGGGTGTTTTCATGCTTTGACAGAATGGCAGGTTGGAAGGAAGGGATTTGATTAGTGTAATCACCTGCATAACATGGTCCATATCTTTTAATGAAGTCCATCCTGTTTAACGTAATCCTTACCTCTGAGACAGGAACGTTCCAAATTTAAAATAAGCAGTGATGGAAAACCCATCTCAGGTCCTTGTAAATTTGTCCCTGCAAGTATTTTCCCTATATAGAAATATTTTAAAAGCTTCTTATTGAAGCTACCTTAAAGGAGGTTGTGGAGAGGTGGGTGCTGGTTGCTTCTCACAAGTAACAAGTGATGAGACAAGGGGAAACAACCTCGAGTTGCACCACGGAAGGTTAGGTTGGACATTAAGATGATTGATTTTCACTGAAAAAAGTGATCAAGGCCTGGCCCAGGCTGCCCAGGACGGTGGTGGAGTCCCCATCCCTGGAGGGGTCTCAAAGCCATGTAGATGTGGTGCTGAGGGATGTGGTTTAGCAGTGAATTTGTAGGCTAGGGTTAACAGTAGAACTTGATGATTTTAAAGGTCTTTTCCAACTGAAATATTTCTATGGTTTCTATGAAGAATTGGTTTAATTTCAGCTTTCGCTCACTGGTTATTAGTAGACCTTGGTTATTATAATAACTTTTTTTTTAATTTTTATTTTTACAATCTCTAAATTTCTCTGAATTAAAAATCTATAAATCTGTGATACAAGCAGTAATTTTGTAACCCTCATGTAACGCTTTTAACAGATTCAAACGCCTGCTTTTTCCATTGTTTTGTCAGAGGTAAATGTTGACTTGACATCATTACTCTGGTTCTGTTTTCAAATTTTAAGCAACGGCCCATGTTTTTTTTTTCCTACTTTTCTGGAATATCTTCAATACTCTAGATATTAAAGAAAAATAAGGAAAAATCAAAATTAGTCCCAACATATAATAAATTAAAGAGGACATATGTTAGGAGACCTGGTTTCTCTCTTTACATTTTTCTAAGGTTATCTGTAGATCTTTGGAGAAACAGCTATTTTTTAAAAAATTGTTTTCATTAAGCATGTCATCTACACTGTTATGGCTTTAGATGTCATCTTTTACATAAGAAATTGTATGTGTTCTCTGTCTGCATTACTTCTTTTCGAATAAAGCACTGATCTAAATAGGAAATATAGACCTTTATTATCTTTAATTAATTTAATTCATTTGAGAATGTGATGTGATTCTTATGCCACATTGTATTTCAGTATTTCCAAGCTAACAAAACTACAGGAAATCCTGCAAACATATAGCTGGGAAGATAATTTTTTTTTATATATCATCATGGATGGCTATCTATATGTTGTACTTTATTTTAAAAATACATCAATAGAAGAGTAACGTCAGGAAAATTTCAGTAATAAGAGATCAAGCAGAATTAAGCATTTCAGTTCTTATTCTTAAAATTCATTTCCATTATTACTTAATTTTTTTACTGTGTCCATTTTTGGATTAGTGGAGCAGTGGTAAGTCATTATGGAATGGTAGATGTGGCTTCTATCAGAGTATGAGACCTAGTCTGCATGTTTGTACTTGAGATAGAGCAAATTCCTTTGACATATTCAAAGAGCAGATTTAATGAACACCAGGTCAGATGATAAATTTCTCTAAGATTTTTAGGGATTTCTCAGCAGCCATTGATGAACAGGATGGCAAACGCAGGTACCAACAAGAAGACAATGTGTGCACTTGGAAGTTGGTGGGAATGTTCAGAAAGGTTATTAAAGACCCTTAATATTAATTGCCGAGGAAAATGCCAACTGTGCTCCCACAGGGCTTTGTTTGCAAACAGTCTTGTTTCATGTGTTAATTATAGAGTTGGAAAATAGAGCAGCTCCTTCTCCATAGTGTAGAAGCTTGTAGATTTAACAAGGGCGAGGGAGGACTCATGTTATCCCATCTGTGACAATGGAATTATATAAGCTTTGGGCTGGTTGTGTCTGTAGTTCAGGTAATGAAAAGATTCTGTTCAGTGCAGGAAAAGTGTTGCATCTGTAGGAGCAAAAACCTCTTAGTTAAAATAAAGAATAGTTAGATAATTTAAAGCTTAATGAAGGAGAAAGGCACATAGAGATGATACTAGCAGTATTGCTATTGCAGTGAAACTAGCAGGGAAATAGTCTCCCTAAAAAGCCAACCAAACCAAAAGAGCATAAAAAAACCCTACAGCTTTGACTCTCCGTAGGAAAAAAAAATATAAATTGTTTCATTTGAAGGTAGGAACGGTTGATCTTGTGGGATAAAGAGCTCTCAATCAGAGAAGAAAAGCTGCAGGGAAATATAGAGGTAAGGTTAATTGCTGTTTCCACGTATGAGGAATTGTAAATAGGATTCGTTTTTTTAGCAAGACGGGAGATTAATGTTTTCTTAAGAAGGAACAGCCCTGGAAAAAAAGTTTTTAACAGTTATGGTTTTATTACTGAAAAGGGGGGTCATTTATGTAGATTGATCGCATCTACGGTAAATCTAAATGTCTTTTACTTTCCTCTGTGTAGAAGTTTGCAGTCATTTAGGGAAAATATGATGGAGGGTAACGCAGAGCATGGAATCTGTGCTAAGGACCTGATTGAAAATCACTTTGGTGTTCCTGGACTTGCAATATGACCCTACGTGAACCAGCATCCCAGCGGCAGTGAGCTCAGAGGCTTTGATCGCGTCCAGAACTCTTTGAGAAGACTTTTATTAGGAGGCACCGAAGAGCTGTGTGACTACAGAGCGATTTGTGGAAAAATCTTTGATTGTACAGAAGTGACTTGAGAATCTTTTGCTGCGGCTTGTGGTATAGGTCCCTTAAAATCTTCACTTTCACTAAGCATTTTAAGAAGCTCCCCTACCTTGATAGTAGAAGTTTAGTGAAGAAAAGCATGTCCTTGTGAAAAATGCGAGATAAATTACTTGAATAGTGGAATTTTATCTATGGCAGTTTAAAACAGCGCTCAAGCATTTTCATTGCTTACTCATCTTGAGTAAATTACCTTTCACATCAAGCGATTCCACTCCTACTGTTTATTAGAGCAAACAAATGTGAATCTCCCCCTATTTTTCATTTTTCCTACTGATAGCTCTTCCAAAATCACCAGGTTACTCATGAAGAATCAACCAATAGGTTTATAGGTGTTTTAAGAATTGGATATTGTATCTAACATCTTGTATCTAACATCCTCCTAGCGTGATGATCTTCTGTGTGGTAAATTCCACCTGAGACTTGAATTCAGCTTCTTGTCCTGGTGCCCACAGACTGTGCTCAGAATCATATTATAGTTTGTGTAAACCTCTTTGTCAGATGTCCCTCAGAGGGACAGGATGCGGTTCAGAGCTGTGCTGGATCAAATGGGATGTAGGTTTGTACAACCGTTGCCACTTTGTGGTACCACGTTCTTCAGGAGCAACTCAGGCAATACTGATGTGAAAGTCCAAAGAGTCAATCCGATGCTGTAGATGTGTGAGCCTTTAAAGCAGAGTTATTTTTCTAAGACATATAGTAGATAAAACCAATTTGGCCATTACACGCAGCTTTGCCCAGAATTTGAAGTATATTATCATTGCTTTTAGTTAAATCGGAAGAGGAAGCAGGTTGTACGGGTGGGTGTAGGTGGAACCCTTCTGTCACTATGACCCTTACTCTGCAGTTTGCACCTTCCCTGCGAGTTCTTCATGACCTCTTTGATTTCTGAAGGCAATTTGCCCTCCTGGCTCAGTTAGGTCTTGCTGTAGGCAGTTGCCTCCAAGACTGAGCTGGTTAATGTGACCAAAAAGTGTGAATGACTCAAACGTTGCCTTTTTATAGCTTTCCTGTTTCTGTGTCAGGGCACTCCATGGTCACCATCCCACTGGCTTTGTTGCCAAGGTAATCCTCCCTTTGTCAAGGCCTTTTTGCCTCCTCGCTTAATGGTTTATTGGCTAGAAGTCTGTTTGCATAATGGGTTACTTCTGTTTAAGAACTTCATTTTGTGGAGGCCAGCCCAAAATCTCAACCTGACGTGGAGGAGGAGGGTTTGTGAATCCAAAAGGAAGTTGAGAGCTTAGAAAAGCTCAAATTAAAAATTCTCTGCGTGGTTAAGCTTGGGAGTGGGGCCCAAAGGTTTATTTTGGCTTGTTGTTTTCCTGCCAAAGATTTAGGAAAGACAAGAGTCACATTTGTGAAATAAAATAGACAAGTATGTCAAAATCTTGTTCAAACGTGCGGAGACAGATATTTCGCCAAACCGTCCTGTGCTATTCCCCCCCCACCCCCCTTCTATCTCTGTCTTCTAAGCAAGATGATGGGAACTGCCCATGTCAACTCTGATTGCTTCAACCTGATCTGCTGGAGGCTGTACTGGGCTTTCAGTGTCTAGTGATAGGTGGTTTTATGCGTAGAAAGGGATGTTCTCCGTTCCCTTTACCATTTCACTCTGTCTTTTTAGCATTTTCTCTTTATTTCCTTCTTTGCAATTCTTCTGCCCTCGTTCTTAGAATCAGAGAATGTTTTAGGCTGGAAGGGACCTCCAGAGGTCATCCAGTCCAACCTCCCTACACAGTACGGACATCTACCCAGGTCAGGTTACTCAGAGCCTCATCAAGCCTGACCTTGAATGACTCTGGGGATGGGGCCTCCACCACCTCTCTGGGCTCCCCATTCCTGATGCCACAAATAGTTAAGCACAGGAGAACTTCCGTGGGCTTGATTAATCTAATTGAAGACCCACGTAATCCAGGGAAGCCTGCAGATGCTCACATGGGTAAAACTAATTTTGCGCGTGACAGTGACCTCTGTTAAGCTGTTGGCTGCATGTGTGTTGGGGTTCATGGCTGACCACAGACGTGACATCTGTATGGTACAACGATGTACAGTCATGCCACTTCACCACAGGTCATGTCTGAAATCCTCTCTGTCCCTAAGGCAGTATTTTTTTATACTTTTCTGTTTCCATTTTACTGTTTCTGTGAAAAAAAAAAATAGCGAGAATGTACCCAAAATAATAATGTGTGTTGTAGTCATGCAAAATTGCAGAGTGCAAAGAGTCTTTTTCTGTTGACCATAAACCATCCTTGGAACCACCTAAGCAGTGCAGGCAGCTCGATCCCATGTGCCTCGTGGTGGCCATGGCTATTAGAGGAGGGTGTTCATTTTCTAACTAACATTGTTTTAAAGATATTTGTCACCTGCAATGAACACTTCTTTTTTTAATTAATTCCCCCTAACTTCTGATTGAAAGTAATTCCACCACTGGGTATTGACTGATACAAAAAAGAGAAAGTCTGATTGCCAGCTGTCACGCTGAGAAGAGCTTCTGAATGCACAGTTGTCACCCTAAGCATGAGGTAGCTAGACAGTGCTTTTGATTTAAGATACTAAATATAACACTTACTTCGGGTGAGTTTTCAAATACCCTTTCATCAAGGTGCCTCAAAATTGCTGCTGCCTAGAAGTTGCACTAGTAGAAGTCAGATTCTGATACAGAATGCAGATTGGGCAAAGAGTTAGTCTGGGTGGACAATTGATGCTTTTTCATATGTTTTAAGAATTAAAATGGTGAAGCTGTTTTCAATTCTGATAGGCGTTGTGTGTTCTCCACAAACCTGAAAGCTGCCAGTGTATTTAACGTACCTGAGCAAATGCAGCTGGATGACTTATTTTGAAATTGCTGTTTGAATTACTTCAGTAGGTTTACCTCTTAGAACCACTTTACAGTTGGAGTTAAACTGTATTTATTTTTTTGAAAGTGATGTTGAAGTACATTGAACGATAGTTTTGAATATTACTGACTCAACCCACTTCAGAATTAGCAGTGCTAATTGAGCTTGCATATTTTCCTAGACTTTGGCTTATTGTTTACATTTCATATTCCCATGTCAGTATTAACGTGCCAATATTGGATGTGGGTATATGTCAGAAGTTTCCTGCTGAAGCTGCCAAAATAATTTTCTGCAAAATCACTTCTTTGAACTCCCTCTGGTTTAACAACTGATCCAGTGAAGTAGCCAGTTTTCATGACTACACCATCCCACATTGCCTGTGGAACAGTCCCGATGAGGAGCGAAGGGAGGGCAGGTGTCCCAAAGCTGCTCTGTCTGATGCAGACTTGGATGAAATTCTGTGGAAACTCTTCAGCTTTCTCTGCAGCTCTTCTTTAGGACAAAAGGGCTGTTTTGGTTGTTCTGCTGCCCCTAGGCATGTTTCTGGCAGCTGGCTGTGGTTTCCCCCCCTTTGAAGGCCAGTTTACTTTCTGGTGGACATCACAGTATTGGTTTCAAAAGGCATTTTGTTATCTGTATTCGAAAAGGCTGTTCATAGTGGCACTTCCATGGAAGACAGCATGAGGCAGCTCCACAGTCAACGTCACGAGGAGCACTGCTAGACTTCTGCAAGGAAACAGGCACATGCAAACCCATTCCTGTCAGCCAGCCCCTGTGGCATGTGGTGACAAAGCCCCACCACAACATGATCATCCTGAAGGTACCTAACCAAGAACCAAGACAGAGACATCCTTGCCACAGGCCATATAAGCTTCCTTCAGGTAGGTGATCGGTGGTTGGCCACAGGTAAGCCTGCCCCTCTGTCACAGGGCAAGGGAGGCCCCCAAAAAGCAGGTAGCAGCCTGCTTTCATTTCACGCAGACTTTAAACTTTGTACTTCAACTTTCTTGGCCTTGGCTGTTCCTGACACAGTCCATAGTTGTGGAACCAGTGTCCCTACTCCTGCCCTCAGCAGGTGACAGCAGAGCTAAAATCCTCACAGCAGGCCCCTGGTACCCAGGTTTACTCTCTTTCATTGATGATCATTTTTCAGTTCCAACTGATCCAACTGGGCTTTGAGTCCTGACTGAGTTATTGGTGCAGAACCTCAAAACCGGTGAGATTACTTGGTGAACATTAAATGCTGTTCCCAGTTAAAATACAGCCTCAGAATATCCTCCAGCTACGGAAGTTGTAGGGGTTGGATGCACGCAGGAGGACTAACTCTCAAGGTTACTGTGTCACGCAGTGAACTGCTACCTTAATTTTCGGCTGACAACACTTTATGTACAGGGGACAGCAAGGAATTGAACCGAGTACCGACAGCAGGGAGACAACACCAGCTGTTCAGAAGGTAAGAAAGACAAGAAGTCCCAGCCCCACTTTCCTAGTTTAGATCGGCTGGAGCTTCCCTTCAGGTGGCAATTTTTATAACATGAAAGCTACAGCGCAAGCCCCACCCGTAGCGGCTGCTGTCACCACAAGCACTGGCAGCAAAGCCTGACTGATGGGGATGGATGAACAGCACCAAGGACTAACCAAGATGAGTTCAGTTTCTAGTGTAAAAACCTATTGCAGGTTTAAGTAAAAATAAAAGTAATCCCAGGCTTACAGCTGGCATACTTGTTCTGAAGCCCTTTGGTGTTCGGAAAGGCTCCTACAGAGCAGCTGGCCCGAGGGCAGCATGGTAGCACACTGGTGCAACCAAGGACAATATTTGCATCCATTTATATTCATGTCACAGCGTGGATTCTTAATAGCCTTCCTGCCAAACATTGCTCAATAGTCCATTTGGAGAACCTATTGATCAACTTTATTTCTAAATGTTTGACATGGCAGTCTGCAGCGGGTAAGTGATTGAAAAAGGTGGCCAGAGGAAAGTGCTATTTCCCATATTTATTTTTCTATTTTTTCTGTACCTTCTTGTCTGCTGTATCATCAAGTCCAGCTATCACCTCCAAAACTGCCACATTTTGTTCTACCTAATTGCATATGATAAAGACTACAGAATAAAAATATAGCCATTGCTTATGGTACTTTGGCACCAAAGAGCTTGTTCTGTTGTGCTGCCACGGTGGGAAATGCTGGGTAATAACCAAACTTTATTTGCAAAGTAAGTGTATTTTCTTGGAGCGGCTGCTTTTCTGCAGACCTGCTTCAACGAGGGCACGACTTGGGGGGAGCTTTCAAAGGTCAGTACCTTCCTGTTGAAAGCAATTCTTCTGTAAAACATTTTGACAGCTATCATCTTGCTTGCCGCTGATGATGAAAGTGGCTGGGTCTGTCCCCGCTGTGCGGATGCTGGGTTTGGGGCGAGCCAGAGCAGAGCACTTGCCCTGCACCCCAAAAAAGTTGTGTCACAAGAGTCACACTCAACCAACTCCTGTTATTTCCCTACTCAGTTAATAAGGTGAAAATAACATCTGTTTCCTCACTCCCAGATATTTAATTTCTGTAATTTCAGGTCCAGATTCCACGTGTATCCATAAAGACCTCGCACTTTTTGACACACGGGAGTACTGAGCATGACTTCACCTGGGCTCGCCCGGACTCAGCCAAGCCGGCGGTAAGAATTAGGAAGCACAAACTATTTTCATAGCCTGGCTCAAGCCATGGTTTTATTCTTCTGGAGTTACCTGCAGGGTTGCTACCCCGTCCTGGGAGAGGATGTTGGTTGAGAGGGGAGCAGGCACTTGGGGGGCTGCGAGACGGCCCTGGGGGGGCATTGCACCCCCCTCTCCCTCCCACCCCACCCGCTGCTCCCCTCTAGGTCTTACACCTTGCCCAGTACCCGGTGTTAATCCGGACTAGCCCTCCCCACAGCAAATCTCCCGGGCCAGATAATCCCGTTGCAAGCTGTCCCTTCCACCCCCGGAGGGACCTGAATTAGGTCAACCGGGTTTATATTTGCATTTTATTTAATTTTTTTTTTTTTCCCCCTTTTCTTTCCTTTTGCCTGATGGATACACCCACCCCCGCGGGTCCCTCAGCCCCGGAGGAGGCGGGGAGGGAGGCGGGGAGCGGCGGGAGCTTTAGCCGATGGCAGCAGCGGCTGCCCGGCGGCGGATGCCAGCGGCAGCCGGGCGATGGCGCGGAGCCGGGCGTCTTACGAGTACACGGAGGCGGAGGACAAGAGCATGCGGCTGGGCTTCCTCCTCATCGCCGCCGGGCTGCTCTCCCTGCTGGGGCTGGGCTGCTGCTGGCTGCGCCCGGCGCTGCAGGAGCGGGGCGGAGGCGGCTCCGCCAACTGCACGGTGCTGGCGGTGCGGCAGCTGCCCGGGGAGCGCTTCGCCTGCACCTTCTCCTGCGGGGCCGCCTGCCGCGGGACCGCCCGCTACCCCTGCCTCCAGGTCCTGGTCCGCACCTCCCGCTCCGCCGCCCCGGCCCTGCTGCATGAGGACGAGCGGCAGCTCCGCACCAACCCCAAGGTGAGACCCGCGCCGGGCCGGGCAGGGCTGGGGAGCAGGGGGGTGCTGCCCGCCTCGGGGGTCCCCCCGGCCGGCTGCGGGGCTTCCTCTGGTGGCGGGTGAAGCCGCGGAGCATCCCTCCGGAGCGCCCCTGCGCTGCTGCACAGCAAAAAAAGTGCGTTTATGGGGTACGTATCTCAGAACGCTACACGCGGTGTGTGGGTATGTACGTGGTGCGTATACATCGCGTATACAGAGGCACGCTCTGTAGAGTATAACGCTATACGTGCACTGTAACACCGTATAGACCCCCGCGCTAGATGGATATATATGTGTTGTGGTGGTGGTTACCCCGCCGGCAGCCCCGGGACGCCGGGGAGAAAGTCCAGCTCCCGGGGAGGGGGTCCCGGTGCCCGAGCGGCCACCGCTGCTGGTGAGCTGCGTGTCCCGCAGGGTGAGGGGCTTCCCCGAAGCGCAGGGAGGAACGGTGACGGGGCCGCTGCTGCTGGGGCGCTGGGGAGAGCGCTGCCCGGGAACCGAAGTTCTCCTCCGTGCAGTTCTGCTTCTTCAACTGCTCCATCACCCACGGCGAACACGGCCGGAATGGAAGAGTCTTAAAGTTGCATCTTCTAGCAAACTAGGCTGGGCTGAAGGCAATGGGAGTTTTGGTTCGTTCTTTCTTTAAAGGCAGTGATTCTGCTTTGGTCTCTTTCTTTTCATGCTGAGCGAAGACCACCTTGTCAGCATGCTGCCTGCGTGGAGAAGATTTTGTTAGGTAGTTTCTGAGGGAACTGGGGCTGTTTTCTCTGGAGGAGACTGAGAGGAGACCTTATTGCTCTCTGCAACTACCTAAGAGGAGGTTGTAGTGAGGCTGGTGTTGGTCTCTTCTCCCAAATTACTAGTGATAGAACAAGACGAAATGGCCTCAAGTTGCATCAGGGGAGGTTTAGATTGGGTATTAGGAAGAAATTATTCACTGAGAGAGTGTTTGGGCACTGGAACGGACTGCCCAGGGAGGTGGTGGAGTCACCATCCCTGGAGGTGTTTAAAAAACAAGTGGATGTAGCACTTGAGGCTACGGTCTAGTGGCTACAGAGATGTTAGGATGAAGGTTGGACTTGATCATCCTGGCAGTCCTTTCCATAAAAGAAATAATAAATTTCCTTTTCCATAATGATTCTATGATTCCAGAAAATAAAAAATGTGGCAGAATTCCCTCTCCCCCCAACTCCCCCTCTCCTCCTCATTCTCTCTGAAAGAAATTGAAATAGGGAGTGTATGGGAGAAGGGAACTTCAGCTCTTCAGCCAAGATGCGGACGTAGTGCAATGTTAAGGGTCATTGCTAAATGTAAGGCAGGGTTCTGTGTGTAGGAACTGGGGAGCAGACTTGTGTGTTCAGTTTGGGATGTGCAGCCTCAAATCTCCACAGTCATAGTTAGACCAGTGTGGATCTGTCTCTTGGAAGATGGATTAAGTTGCAAGTTTGGGGTTTCGGGTTGCTTTTTTCCCCTTGGCAGCTTGTGGGCTTAGAAGAATGGTCCGAGCAAAAATCAGCACAGCAAGAAGCAGGATAGTAAGTCTGACAGGATTTGGATTAAATTGTTGGCACTGCTCAGAAGCAATGAACGATAAAGAAGCTGCAGTGCTGGATGGTGCCTGGTAGTGAAGCGGATAAAACGTTGACCTGTGAGGGACCTTTGCAAACTTCACCTTTCCCTGGGGGTGTTGCTGCCAGGCTCCCTAGTGCAAGGGCTGTGGTTACGGAGAGGTGCACTGTGAGCACGGAGCTGTCCAAGCACCAGGACTTCCCTAAACCTCTCTCCATCTCCAAGCGGACTGGGGTAGTTGGTGAAATGCCCTTTTGACATGGGGGGAAGAATCTGTGTCTCCACAGAGGGTGCACCGTAGCTGTCCCTGAGCATGGCCCAACGGCCCTATTGTGGCCATCTCCAGCAGGAATGGGAGGTGGGTGGTGGGTGGTGAGCCGTGCCACCAGTGCTCCTGGGCTCAGCAACCCTTGCAGCATCCTCAGTTTCAGCAGAGAATTAAAAACTGGGCTGCAACCACAATGTCTCTCTGAGTAGTTGGAGTGTTTTGATTTGTTTTGGTTTTCCTTCTTCTCCTGCCTTTCTGGAAGTCCAGTGGGAAGAGGAGGATTGCACCTGCCTGGGGCTAGGTTGCAATTTCTGCAGGGAGGCACCCAGAGCTTCAGAAGCAATGCCCATAAATGTCATTCAGGAGCCTATTTTATGTAGCAGTTAATGTGGGAACGCAGGGCTGCGTGCTGGCAGCATGTTGTACTTGTACGCTCTTAAAAATATCATCTCTAGCTTGCACCTTGCATCTCTAGGTATGGGCTCCTTACCCTGGGATACTGATTGCTGGGAACTGAATCTGATTTACCGGATGAGATCAAGCAGAAAGGATGTATTTTTTGATGTAACCACATTCCCTGGTTGTAACTGAACTTTACTAAGTAGAAAACAAGACAGAAAAAAAATGTGCTCCAATTATTTTCCTTATCTTAAGGATCTTATATAAAACCAGTACAAAATGACATGGAAAGTTGTTTAAATCCCATTATGAAAACGTATCCTTTTAAAGGAATGAAGTATGTATAGCTGTTGCTTTGGCTTTCCCTTTTCTCCCCAAGTTTAAGGTCTGTGTAGCTGAGCAGTTATATTCTCCTTTTAGTTTTTGTCCTAAAGTTTCACCATCTTTAAAAGCTTTCGGGATTTTATGCTGAAATAGATCGGTTGTACCAACAGAGTAGGAACTTGCTGGATTTAATGCTTGGGATCCAGTATCTCTTTATGAATGAACACTAAAGGAGCCTTTTAACCCTTCCCATTTCCATCACCTTCTTGCAACGTGCTCACTTGTGTTCATGCATTTAGACATCCAGCACGCTAATCAATCCCAACTAACCAGCAGCGAAAAAAATTGATGAATTTTTTTTTGAACAGTCTTTCAATTTTGCTTTCTGTTTAGCTGTTTCCCTGTGTGGGGTAGAAATTCTTCCTCGTAAATCAATAGTGTGGGAAAAGCATAGTTCAGGCTCCTTACAACACGCAACAACACTGAATCAGCTGACAGCTTCACTCCACTCCAAAAATCCCCAGTGGATCGGACTAAAAATATTCTGCTTTCTATAGCAGAGTGGGCTGGTGTATAAACATATTGGCAGCTACAAATTTGTCTCTTCTAGCGAGGTTTAGCTCTAGGAAAAATAATTTCTTTTTTTTTTTCTCTCTCTTGCTTCCTAAGATAATCACATCATTGTACAGCCCAGGATTCATTTTAGCTCTTAAAAGATTATATAGCTGGATCAGAGTTAATCCAGAAATGTATATATAAAGCACCAGGCACGATTACACTCATGTTCATTCTGAGTGATTTGTGGATTTCCCTTTTTTTCTCTTTTTTTTTTTTTTTTTTTATTTAGTTGTTGTCTCAGAAGAAATCTCAGTTAAGGACAGTAGCCTTTCTTCAGATGCTTTGATAGCAATAATAATCTCTGAGATAAGGCTTAAGGGGGATTAATTCCGAAGCCAATTCGTCACTATTTTTCTGGCCATTGAGTGCATCAGCCATGCAGACAGACCGTGTGGGACCAGGCTATGGGTTTGATTGGGTAAAATGACAAGGGTGTATGTCAGCTGCCAAAAAGATCTGCTTTCTGGCTTTTTAGACTTCTCCCTTTCTATGCTTAAAGTTAAACATAGGACCAGGAGAACTTACCTGCTGTTTTGCTGGAGAAACTTTTAGGGGAGTGACTGGTGAGCCTGAAGTTAGCAGCTGTACAACAGGATCCTGTTCTCCCCATCCTTGTCCGCAGGCAGGGGTGCAGAGCAGAGAGCCACTGCTTCTCATCTCCACATCCACGCATGCTCCTGTCACTATTCTTTCTGTAGCCACTCAGCCTGATGAGATGATATACAGATATCTCTTCTGTGCGCTTGTAAATAGAATTTGTTTCGGGTTTTATGACCAGCAACAGAAGATATTTAATACCAGAATACATCCAACCCTGCAATAACTTTGGGAGTGTCTACTGCATCTAGTGAAGCATCAGATCTGCATTTAGGCTGGTGCCTGTCATGGCCAAACTCTGCAGATGCTGTCTAGTGATTCCTCTGGAAGCAGCCCAAGGTGCTGCAGGTAAACCCCATTGCCCTCCCGTCACACCTGGGGTGTCCCTCATTGTCTTGAGCCTCTGTGAGGGGTTTGGGGTTTGGTCGCTCTTGGTGGGTTTGTCTGTGCTGACAGATGCAAGTGAAAACCAGATGTGATGCTTAGCTCCAGCTCCCTCATTACGGTCAGCCAGGAGGGGGGGCATTTTTTGGTCCTAATAGAGTGAGTCACTCCGCTCATCTCCTGCCACAGTAGGATGGTTGTGGTGGCACTTCCTCCCTTCCAGGCCATGAAGATAACCCGGTAATATGCAGAGATTCTCACGCACAAATTTAGAGGAAGCTCATACATTCCTTGGTGTGGTGGGTTGACTTTGGCTGGCCACCAGGTGCCCACCAAGCCGGTCTATCATTCCCCCTCCTCAGCTGGACAGGGGAGAAATGTAGCGAAAGGTTCATGGTTCGGAATAAGGACAGGGAGATCACTCACCAATGATTGTCACAAACAAAACAGTCTCAACTTGGGGAAATTAATTTATTGCCAATCGAAACAGAGTGGGATAATGAGAAATAAAAACTAAATCTTAAAACACCTTCCCCCCACTCCTTCCTGCTTCCCAGGCACAACTTCACTCCCGATTTCTCTACATCCTCTCTCCTTGTGGCACGGGGGCACAGGGAATGGGGGTTGTGGTTAGTACATCGCATGCTGTCTCTGCTGCTCCTTTCTCCTCATGGGGAGAACTACTCACTCTCTTCCCCTACTCGAGCATAGGGTCCCTCCCACAGGAGACAGTTATCCATAAACTTCTCCAATGTGAGCCCCTCCCACAGGCTACAGTTCTTTACAAACTGCTCCAGCATGGGTCCCTTCCATGGGCTATAGTCCTTCAGGAACAGCCTGACTCATCGCAGTCTTCTGGGGATTCTCTGCTCTGGTGCCTGGAGCACCTCCTATCCCCCTCCTTCTTTTTTGACCCTGGTGTCTGCAGAATTCTAGCAGCTTCTAGCAGCTTCTCAGAGAAGCTGACACTGTAGCACCCCCACTACCAAAACCTTGCCACACAAATGCAATACAATTGAAGATCAGGACTTGGAAATTGTTGGCTTTAGCAGTGCATTGTAGTTTTGCAATGATACTTCTCCAGAACGTCCTTTCCGCTCCCTCATTTCATCACAAGCTTTTCAACCTGTGCGGCACACAACATGGGGGTTCTCTACCTCACCAACCCAACAGTATGGGCTGTGTCCTGTAGTTCACCAGCAGCCAGAAGGATGATCCTTGACAAGTTGCTTGGAGATTGAGGCTGGAGTCTTGCTGCTTAGTGCCATCGGTTTGTCTTCTGATGGGCTAAATTGCTTCTACTTTGGCCCCATACATCTTTTTGCTCTCCTCAGCCTACCAAGTCTGGCTTCTTTTTTGTAAAAATGTGACTGAATTAGGCAAGAATAAGTCTTTGAAAAGCATGAAATGCAACCTGGAATCTAAACCACGGTCAAGAGTTCACACCTCTGTCCCTCCTCTGTGATATGTAAAATTATGTGCTCTAATAAAGTGTTCAGAAGGACTGAGAATCTTCCCAGGCATTTGCAGAGACACCAGAGTGGGAGCATCCAGCAGCAGCTACACATCTTAGAACACCTTGATGTAAAGGTATATTATCCGCTCACTGACATTTTTACTGAATTGAATCCTAAGTCATCTATTCAAACACTGGCTTTGACTGAAGGGGGAATATTATTAGCCAGATGCTGATTTTGAGCTATGTAATTGAGACTGTATTTGAATTGCATAATAATTTTATCGTTGCTATGACATAGTGTAGGAGGTGCAATTACAGCACTGTGCATCAATAGATCCACTGAAAAGGCCTCTGCTCCGTTAGATTTATTCTGAATGTCTGATCTTAAGTGCTAGTCTCCAACTTCATTGCAACTCCTTTAAGAAAAAAAGAATCAAAGAAATACAGAGTGAGACACTTCCACTGAAAGTGGATGTTGCTGCATGAGCTGCAACTGAGCACAAGGCATCCTAGCTTGCTTTCAAACACTTGGCATTTGTATACATTTTGATGGTAGGATTTCATGCCGCATGTTTTGTGGGGGAGGACTCAGGAATTAACCTTTCAGAAATTGCCTGTTGCCAAGGCGTGAGGTTGTTTCAGGTTCATCCACCAACTCACGGCAGCAAAAGTTGCCAGGTTATGATTCCCTTTCATCCGCCTGCTGATTGTGCTTTGGAGGGTGGTACAGCTGATTGAGCAAAGTCCTCAAGAAGTGTGCTTGTGAGGCTGAGCAAAGAGAGATCCACCATCTACGTGCATCAGAAGGGGCCAAAACGAAGATCAGGCTAGTGGGAACTGTGCTGGTATCCTGGGGAGACAAGCTCTGGTGTTTGTGCAGCAGGTGGTAAGTCCTCACTGAAGTTGGACCTTGGGTGTTCACTGTGGCTCAAGGTCTTCATTGCATTGAGAAGAATGTTTCAGGGTGACCCTTGGGATTCACACAATGATGCTTTTGCTGTGGGCTGGGACCACTCCTCTATTCAGGACTGTTCATTCTCAACAGGCTCAAAAGAAGAGGTCCCATCGATTTATGGCAAGCCCCTAGGTGTCTTCTTTGTGTTCTCCACATGAAGATGAAGAGAACGACATAGAAATGAATCCAGCGTGTTTTCTGTCAGCTGTCATTGGCCTTACTTGTGCAAAGAGTGGTGTAAAGTTTGAGTTACAGACAGCATAATCACTGCTGTCCCCAACTTCCAGGTGTCCCTTCTGTAGGTGCTGGCACTACTCCCATACCTTGTCTTGCCTTAGCATGGGGAAAGACAGACGTGTTGACTGGGGAAGTTGACTGTGGGCCCCTTTACATCTTCCAAACCAAGCAAAATCCCTGCCTTGAAAAACTCAATTTTTAATAGCTTCATATTGAGCTAAAAACACAGGGACTGATGTCAAAAGTTGTGAAGTCCTCTGTGGTGGACCCATTTTTTGAGACTGTTACAGCTTGCTACTTTTCTGTTCAGATGGACATCTCTTGGGAAAAGAGATCTCTGCAGTTGTTTTGAAGCCTGAAACTCAGGATGGGGATAAACAATGATTCACCATTGAACTTTGTGAAAGATTCACATAATGCTTGGGGGAGGCAGAAGGTCTCTGAAGAATCCAGAGGAAGTTTGGCCAGCAGAGGAGTGTTGAGGTGGTCACAGTTTCCTAGCAGAGGATAGGAGTAGGCTTAGCCATGAGGGAGAAACTTTTCAGAGGAGAGAGGGAAGCTGAGCACTGAAGCTGGTAAAAGGCATTTTCAAGATTGCTGAGGAAATTTAGGCAGAAGGATATATACTGGTATCTAGTTGTTTTGTCTAGTTCTGCATTTTGCACACTAGCTAAATAGTCATTGGTTTGGGGAGCTCCAAGTAAAGCCTGTTTATTTCTGATCGCTTGTATCCCTGTATTGCAAGAGTGTACCTAAAGGTTGGGGGCCTGGAGAAGAGTGGGGTGTAGATTACAGTCAGATGTAGACAGTGTACAGTTGGTGGGATATGGTGCCATTTCCACAGCAGAAACTGACGCCCTTCAAGAAAAAAAACACCGGAGTAGAGAAGGTTGGAAATGCTGGACCCTGGGCCAAGCAGTGAGCACCAGGAAGGGACCAGGTGGGATGGTGCAGCACATGGGTGGCTATCGGGGGAACAAAGCAAAATCTGCTGACTCCATCCAGCTGCTGCACAGATGTGTTTGCACAATCCTACTGTGAAGGAAAGGGGAGTGAGCTTGATGCTTTCAAAGTACACAGCCAAGCCAGCACAGTGCCAGCTAAGGAATATTATCTAAAATGGAGATCAGAATAATCCAGGAAATAGTAGTGAATG
>JAVSBS010004621.1:26064-69250 GCA_033124195.1 Coracias cyanogaster
TAGACTAGATACAAGGAACAAATTTTTACAATGAGGGTGGTGAAACACTGGAACAGGTTGCCTGTAAAGGTGGTAAAACCCTGGGAACATTCAAGGTGCGGTTGGACAGGGCTCTGAGAAATGTGGCCTAGTTGCAGATGTCCCTGCTCACTGCAGGGTGGTTGGACTACATGACCTTTAATGGGTCTTTCCAACTCCAAGCATTCTATAATTCTATGAAAAAGTTAGAAGGTGGATTTTTTTTTGAGTGAACAAAAGTGTCTTTACTTTGAAAATAAACATTGGAATTAATATACCTACAAAAAGAATAGTTAGGATATTTCAGAAGGTTATGCTGGGAGCTACATGATCTAATAGTGACAGATTTGATATTTTCTGTGCTTGAAATTTTACTAATTTTAGTATTTTGTTAGAGTAAGTGGACACAATCTATGTTACCAACATTTCTAGAAGAGTATTAATAATAAGTAACTTAATCATCAGAGAGATTCAGAGTTGAAGAATGTTTGCTTGAGGGAAGAAGAAGGGAGGGGGTAATAAAAATACAAAATTAGGGCTTGTGTTTTTTAGTGAGGAGGAACAATACTGCACAGAGACTTTTCTGCATCTTAATACATACCTGCCTTCTAGTCAGGATCTCCAGGAGTAAAGATGCATTCCATGGACAGAATAAAACATGCTAAAGCAGTTCTAACACCTGTGCTGCTGAGCTAGGTTGGATGACCAACTGGATAGTTAGTGTTATGTTTGCAAATGAATGTAAATAGCTGATATTACTGCAGTGGTGAAAATATACTTTATTTGGATGTTTTAGATTATGGAATTCTTTCAACAGAAATTACAGAAAGCTGGAAAAAATGTAGACACCTGTTCTCTCCGAATACATTAACATGTGTTAATAGTGTACTGTCAGATTCGTTCAGAATCACTAACAACCTCAGATGTCAAAGCTTTTCACTGGTTTTTCTACCTCCAGAATTTGGACTGCTGTCTAATACTGAAGCCACAAGATGGCAGATTCAAAGGTTTCAACACTGCAAAATAAGGAAAGTACTTCACCAGGAGCTGTCAGAGTTCGGATTTCCAATTACGGAAATTTTTTCAACACCAGGGGTAATAAAGCTATAGAACGTGCAGGAAAAGAGTTGGGAGTTATTATCTTCTAGTGACAGGTGCCCCGGTCAAAAAAGGTAGCCTTTTCTCAAAAGGTGGTCAACAGTAATCCATCTGCTCTGAAAGCCCACTTCAGCCCTGCTCTGCTGTCCACCCAGCTTCCCTGTGGTGGTGATGTGGTGAGCTGGGCTAATAAACCAACAGTAACTGGATTTGTGTTGGAGATTATATTTATTCACACCCTCCACTGGGGCGTGAATTCTCTGGGGAGAATACTTGTAATGAGTCATTCCCTCACTCTCTCTCTGGCTGTAGTTCAAGAAGGAGGAAAGCCATAGGTTCTCACCATCAGCTATAATCTCAAAATTTTCTTATAATACAGGTTCACAACTGCAGTTTCAGTAGGTGTGCACACTACTGATGGAGCTGCAGACTAGTGGAGGAGCATGCTCAAGACATTTATTATTAAAAATACAGGCATTTTGCTCCAATTCAGATTGTGACTAGGACTGTAAGGGAGGGAAGGAAGCGAAGTTTCCTCCTGTGTCAGGGGAGGTTTAGGTTGGATATTAGGAAAAATTTCTTAACCGAAAGGGTTGTAAAGCACTGGAACAGGCTGCCCAGAGAAGTGGTGAAGTCACCATCCCCAGAGGTATTTAGAAGATGTGTAGATGTGGTGCTGAGGGACATGGTGTAGTGGTGACCTGGCAGTGCTGGGTTAATGATTGTACTTGATGATCTTGAAGATCTCTTCCAACCAGAACTAATCTATGATTCTATTTTCATATTTTATGTAATGATCTTTAAACAATGTTACACAACTGCTGCTTGGTTGAGGTATAATCTGAGGAGAACTGCCTTAGCATTATTCTCCCACAGTTTACCATGTCTATCTCACTGTTCACTGTCAACAAAAATTATAACATGTTAAGAGACTGAAGTCCTAGATGATGACAAAATCCCATGTAATAAAGGACTAACACGTTAAGTAACATGGCAGTTTTTTTCTGCTCAAAACTCTGCAAGGACTCTTGAGAAAGTCTAATAACATCTTTAGTAGTTACTGTTGTTTAGGAAAAGGAAAGATGCAGAACGTGTAAGAAAAAATGTCAGTCATTGACATTTTTATGAACAGGATAATATATTACAGAATTATTACAGTTATTTGGTTATTTTAATTATTTTATTATACAATTATGTATAATTACAACTATTAGAGAATTTCCTTTACCTTAAAGGTCACCAACAGCAAAGGGAAAACTTTGTCCTTTACTATAAAGGAAAACAAAATGAAATCTGAAATGCGAAATGGAGAAGTTTGATGAAAAATTGTGCAGACACAGGGAGCCACATGATTCCTCTTTCTCCTCCTTTCAGATACATCTCATTTTCTGCAAAAGTTTGCTAATTGGTGGTTCTGCTTTCAGTTCTGCCTAAGTTACTCTGAAAGAAAGGCATATTATTTAGAAAGAACTCTACATATATATACACCAGGGGCAGGGATACGTGCCTGTGGTTTTGGTGTAGTGCACAGCTTTGGTGGAATGACTTGGTGAGGTTTGTTTTGACAGGCTGAACTGTCCTCTTATGCATGATGGTCCTTGAAAGCAGTATCGCTGTCACCTTAGGCTTACTAGTTGCCCAGGGAAAATTAAATGTCCTGTGATCCGTGCTCTAAAAGGAAATAACAATACCTGTGATCTGATCATTAGACCTACCTGTGAAGATACAAGCAAAGCATTTCTGTAAGAGTTAGTAGTGGCATGTACAGAATAGAGAACTCTGAGGAGGCTTCAACAATGGTTGCTGCAAGGAGGGAAGATGGTTGTGGTTTTTCGAGAAACTCGCATGCAACCAACAGGATGGATGAGTTGTGCGATTTTGCCCTGCACATGGTACTTCAAACACAAAACTTTGGTAGCCTTACAATTGTTAGTTGAATTAGCCTGTCTGCACCATGAAATAATGTAGGATTTTTTGTCCAAGAGTACTCAGTTTCTGTGGATAACTAAAACTCTTGCCCTAAATATGCAGAAATGGATGAATGGCAATAAAATAATTGCATGGAATCAAACTTAATAATACAAGGGTCTGCAATTTAAGACTCTGCTCCAAACAATGACTTAAGCATATGGCTCTGTTCAAATATGTGAACTGTCCCCTTGACTTCACTTACATTATTTTTGTGCTTTATGTGCATAGTTAAATGTTTTCATAGAGCAGAGACCCGGATTGAAGTACAGATACATCTCCAAGATTTCGTGTAGTATTCTTTCATGCTTAAGCCCAAATTTTCATTGTCTAGATTTTGTACAAGTTCTTGAGTATTGTCTGTTGTTGTGGTTTAACCCTCGGCTTGGCAACTAAGCGCCACAGAGCTGATGGCTCATTCTCCCCTGGTGGGATAGGAGAGAGAATTGGAAGAGTAGAAGTGACAAAACTCATGGGTTGAGCTAAAGACAGTTTAACAGGTAAAGCAAAAGCTGCGTGCACAAGCAAAGCAAACCAAGGAATTCATTCACCGCCTCCCATTGGCAGGCAATTGTCTGGCCACCTCCAGGAAACCTGGGCTCCATCACATGGAAAGGGTCCTTGGGAAGACAAACACCATCACTGTGCTCTTCCTCCCCTTCCTTCTTCTTTCCTTCGCTTTATAGGCTGAGCGTGATATCATACTGTATGGGATATCCCTTTGGCCAGCTGGGATCAGCTGTCCCAGCTGTGTTCCCTCCCAACTTCTTGTGCTGCCCCAGCCTACTTGCTGGTGGGGTGGGGTGAGAAGCAGGAAAGGCCTTGACTCTGTGCAAGCATTGCTTGGAAACAACTCAAACATCCCTGGGTTACCTACACTGTTTTCATCGCAAATCCAAAGCACAGCCCCGTACTAGATAGTATGAAGAAAATTATCTCTATCCCAGCCAAAATCAGCACACAGTTCCAAAGTAAATTGTTGAAAGGCAGAACATTTACCTGGAAGCAGGGTCTGGAATTCAAATCAGAAGGACAACTGAAATTTTAGTATATTCTGCCTTGATTAGTTCTGCCACAATAGTACGGTGCTTTTTGGTGTGCCTACATCTGCTTTGTACCTCTGACGCTACGTTCCCATGACTCACTCACCTTATGCCTATTCAAATGTCTCCTAAACTCTAATTTGTTATTGTTGTTTCATTTTCTTCAGCACACATTTTTTTCCTTAAGGCTGTTTCACCTGTGAGGCTTTCTAATTTTTGTTAACATTTTCAGCATTATCTTTAGTGAAGTCTCTTTCTAATTTCCTGCCATCTTTGCAGAAGTTCCCCAAACTCTGTTGTGCTTTCCTGCCTATCAGATGAATTCACTGGCCCTCAGGGTCTCTTAGCACTTTGTGCTGAAGATGCTGAAATTTAGCTGCACTTTTTTTCTCTTTATATTTCCTTCTCCTTTTTTTTTTTCTGATCACTCCTTGCTCTTAAACTTCTTTAAACTATAAATACATCAGAAAATGAGCTCTTAACTTTCTCGCCAGCCTTCCTCATTGTCTCCAGTGATAATGTGGTCACTTGGTCATCCAGTCAATCTTCTGTCTGGCTGAGATACAAGAGGGATGAAGCAACCTTCAAATCACTGGCTCCATTGTATGGGGCAGAGAGAGTGGTGAGGGGAAGAAAGCTCAAGTGAGCAACAGCAGGAGGGGAAAGAGCTCAGCAGCTTTGGCTCATGCAGGAATCATCTGCTTTGACCCTTCAGATGCAGGAATTCCTTCACCTGCTTGCCTGCCTACCTATGTCTGACAAGGAGACCATCTGGGAGACTGTTATTTGCCAGTATTTGTAGGTGTAAAGGGAGAAGAATTTTGCTGGGAGGAGTAAGGACACCAGCCTTCAGCCTGAGTGGCTGGCTCAGAAAAACCTTGAGAAACATTTCCAAGGAAGCCCCTCAGAAGAGGTGTAGCGGAAGCTCCAGTGGATCAGGTTCCCTTTTTATAAGTCCCCAGCAAGTGGCTACAGGGAACTGTTTATGTCCTTGCAGTGAGTGCTGAGTAAGGTTGTGTTTGTAAACCTCTTACAATAAAATTGCGGTTTGCCATATCAGTTGTGTGCTGCTACCTGTGTTACCTTTTCCCCATGCTCAAAGCACAAACTTCACCATCTCTTGTATCACTGAATATTTTAACTGTAGGACATGTATTTTTCTGCCTTTGCCTTTTCCTTCCCATGGCTGCTGGCTTATTCTTTTTGCTCAGACTAACAGAGAGTACCCAGAGCTGAATTGTTTCCTTGGCTGGTAGCATATCCTTGAGCTGCAAGGTTGCTGAATTACCTGAAAAGCACATGATCCTTTTTGTAAGTTAAAATCCCTCTGACTTACTTGTGATATCTGTTAACGGTCCGCTCTCTTCCTCCATGCAGGATGTTTTTCTCTATAACTAGCCCCAGGGTCATTCTTACATTGTTTCCCAGTCCTGGAATGATGCCTTTCCCACATTCCTTTTTAAATAGGGCAGCTCTGTCCTTATTTAAACTAATTTATCATAATATCATACTTGTTATTTCTATTTAAGTAGGATTTTCCTTCCATAAGCTTTAGAGCCCTTGCAGGGGGTAGGAAGATATTGTTTTGTAGGTGAGATGACTAAGGCAGAGAGGTAAGAAGGTCTGTTTTCAAAGGTGCTTGACCTTTCCAACCCCTGGAGATTTTAGGGTGAGTTACAGGTTGTTGGCAGTTTTTATAACTAGGATTAAAGTCAGAAATGATTTGTCCAAGGTTATCCTGTATGTTGGTGGCAAAGGAGAACTAAAACTCAGTTTTTGCAAATGTTTTATCAAGTCACCAGGTTATAGTTATTACCAATATAAATATAAATTGGCTCTCATGATGATCTGCCTGTGACTTAGAGGTAAATGTATCCTTGGGTGCTGAGGTCTTACTTCTACTTCTGGCTGTTCCCGATTCTGGAGCACTCAGCAAAGTACTCTTATTCAGGTTGTGACCTGGTACAGATGGGGAGAAGGACAGGACTACAAGCAAGGAATAGCGAAGGTTTGGCTAGTGCGAAGTAAAAACCCTCTTTATTTTGGCAGCTCAGCTTACGTTTCCCATGAAAGAAAAAATGTGCTGAAACCACAGGAATTCTCAGCTATACCAGGAATAAGATTCTGTAATGAAAAGTCCAGTAGTTTGGGTTTTTTTTCTTTTTGTTTCCTTGGGTTTTTTTTTTAAGTGAGTGGCTCCATCTGTTGCTTTTCATGTGAAAAATTAACTGTAGAATTTATAAGTGAAATGGGGAGCCTGGCCCTGGGCTCTGCCATAGTAAACACTGGTATTATTCTTCAAAGAAAATTAGGAAGAAATTGCACAGACTAAATACACTGGTATTGCAGACAATTATTTTCTCAGTTTTGTAAAGATATGTGTGTATGTATGTGCATGTTTGTGTTTATACATAAAGACCTATTTGTATGCGACTGGTTGATGAGTTGGTCTCTGAGAGATCATCTCATGTATTACTTGCACAATGTCAATGCTGGATGAAGAGCAGCTTGTTACATGTGAAACATGCTGTGGAAAGCTGATGCTGGGGAGGAAGGCAGGCATTTTGAGGAAGCAACAGAGGTGCCAAATTTCCTATTCAATGAAGATATCTGCCCTCTGTTTTCAGTTTCTCATCTTGAAACACAAGGTTACATAAAATAATCAGGAGAGTCACTGTGATTCCTCTGTTACAGTGAATCAAATCTAATTTACAGTGAAGATATTAATCAGGATTAAGTGTGCCTCTGCTAACACAAGAAATACACGATTGTTACAAAGGCAGGAAGTTTTAAAACTAGATTCAAAACTAATGAAAGAAGGGCAAAGTTTACAAAAGGTTAACTAACAACGAAGAAGTCAATGTCATCCATTTGTTGTGTTCTGGGCAGAGAGAGGTGATTGCTCTTTCATTAGGGCAATGGCAGAAACATCTCCTTCTGTGTTTTAGTACTTCATGTCTGAATTTGGAGCAGGAATCTTAACATACAGCACCTCAGTTAAAAGTTAGATTTTAACACTGGTAAAGTAAGCACCTTTTCTTTTGAGTTATCACATTGCTCTTCAGTTTTTGAATGCATGGCTCTCTGGAAGGAAAGTCTCATCAGTTGGGAAGAAAAGTCTGTCTCATCAGTCTAGCCTGACACAAAATCAAACCATTGCTGTCTGCACAGGCCAAAGCTTATGGAGATTGTTTAGAGGTCCAAAGTATTCTAAGCATGTAACAACAAGCCAGCTTGGGACATTGACAAAAAAACCATCCCGTTCCTCTCCGGAGCTACTGTCATATCTGGACAAGCCAAAGAATTGCCATCTGTGGGCAAGTCTATGGGTGCTGCTGCAGAACTGGAAGAGCAAAGCACAGCAGCTAAACACGCATGGCAGTCCTCATGCTGTGCTGCACAGAATAGTAGTTCCCAACCTTTTTTGGAATACCAGACCATTGCCACATCTCCTCTCCTGTGGCTGCTCAGCCTAATTGTGCTCAATAGTTTTTCCTATTAAAGATGATCATGTGCGTATGCTATACTCCAGGACAGGCAGTAGCATGAAAATAAGTCAAATGATCATTTTGAAATAGCTCAACAAGCTGGTATCTATCCTGAAATTAGGCACTAGTACATCTGGTTTTTGCCCTGATATGAAGGAAATTCTTACGTGTCCACGTAGGTCTTGTTTGGCTTGACCTAATTTCTGATGCTAGGTTTTCCTGCTTGCACACCCTGAAATACCCTGTTTTCTGCCACTCATGCACTATGACTGTAGTCATAGTTACTGTATTATTGTTACCGGGAATTTCATGTTGCAAAATAATTGCTATAGTAGTTGGATAGCGGTAGGTTTGTTGGTAAAACAGGCCCATTGAAAAAGGAAGAGTGAATAAAGAAAGATGTAGAAAGATAGGACTGAGGTGCTCTTATTTCCTTTGTGAATTCATGGGACACTCAGTTCATCTCACACATCCAATTGAGATATCCTCAACTTTTCCATGTCCTGCGTTATTTCATTTCTTCTCCTTACATCCTATGACTTTCTCACTGATGATACCTCTAGTAAGGCCTTACCCTCTATGCAAGCAGGGTTTCACTGAGTATACAAATGCTAGGAATTAATTAAAACTAGCATAAAGTGCTGTAAGCATGTCTTCCAATTGCTGTGGTTACTGTCAACATCAGTACTGGTGCACCTGACTCAGTGATAGTGTTAGGGAGAACATTGTTATGCAGTTTCCAGTGGTAAGCATCTTTATATAACTTTTCCTGATTATTTACTTCTGATGCATCTATTTCTATTAAATCTTACTTCTGGTTTTTCTATCTTATTTTGTTCTGAGCTCAACAGTGTGAACTGTTCTGAAACTTCAGCAGATCCAAAACTAGGAGAGACTGCCCCTTCCCCATATATTTTTTTTCAAATTTCTGTACAGCCCTATGATTTTTTTTGTACATTCATGTTTTGCAATCTAGGATCAGAAAGAAATAAAAAATATGCAAGATTTGGAGAAGTAATTTTTAAGTCTTTCCTGACCAAAGAAACTCGAATGTGATCCTTTTTGGCCTGAAGGTGATGCTATTTCTCTAGGAAAAAGTATTGGAAAAGACATTGAAGAGGAGTACTTTGGAGGTCATGAAGAAAGTACTTGCATTACAATTAGATATATATGTATTTATGCTCTTCGACTTTGTGCTAATAAGATTTCATCAGCACTTTGGAAGACCAAGACCTCTCTTAGAAGAACTCAAATGTACTTTATTAAACCTTCCAGCATATCGTGGTCCAGCACACTAAACATAGGAGCCATTAAATTTTAAAATTATTATTCATGCGTATCTTTAATCTGTCTTCTTGTGCTGGTCATATGCTTTAACATGCTTCAGATTTGTTGGCGGGAGAGAGGTGTGGTTTCTTTGCAAGTGCCCACTAAAGATACTTCTGCGTATTCGTTTTGAAAGATTTCATTGTGCAAAGTGAACTAGGTTTCTGGTATTACTTCAGTACCTTGCAGCTGACTAATTTCAGTCAGGTTTTTACCACCTCTGTGTTTTGACTCAGATTGTAATATACAGGCAAATTTCTGAATTTTGTCCCAACTACTTTTTCCTTTTGTAGGCTTAGCAAACTGGTGAGATTCTTCTCCTTTTTACTAAGAAATCTTTTGTTTCTTGAAAGATTGCTTAAAATTCAGTTCCAGTCTTAGGTATCTCTAGGATGTGGCCTGTCACCTTCAGATGTCACCTGTGTTACCCCTGTGTCTCAACCTTGCAGACCAACTAATAGTGATGAGGGAGAGAACGTGCCTCATCCTCAACTTCGGTGGGTGTGGAAGGGTGTCACCTACTGCCTTTGGTGGCAGTGCCTGAGTTGCCATACATTTCTGGTGGGGTACTAAGCACAACCCTTGGTTATTTTTGGAGAAGGAGGGAATGTAGGACTCTAGGGTAGGTTAGACAGTGGGTGCAGGATGTTTTTCTTCTACACATCCATATGTTGGGTCTGCACTGTTCATCACATTCAGAAACCACCTGGAAAAGGGAGCAGGCAGGCAAAGTTTACTGCTAGAGTGAAATTATTCAGGGTAGAAATATTTTGCAATACTTCCTAACTGTCAGTGGGCTACTGGATGTGTTAAAGTGACAGATGAAATTAAATGTTAAGGTATGACTAGAGGCTTAACCCCGTTTTACATTGTTCCTGAGGCCTGTGCTGCTGGCTGCTGCATGAGACAGGGCACAGGTGTAACCGAATTTTAGGTATGATGAAGTCTGACTGAGCCTATGTCCTTATGGCTGCAGAATCAGGAGGACAGACTCAGACTGCAGGACATCCAAGCCAGCTGTGCTTAGGGATCACAGAATTTTGTGAATGTGGGCTGTTTCAGTGCCTGTGAACTCCCAGAGGTTCCATGTGGAGTTTCAGGTACTCCAAACTCCATGTGAATTTAAAAGGTATAATGGCTCCAGGAATATATCTGAGTTCCTACATACAACTGCCATGTAGAAGAAATAAAATCCGCAAGCATGCCAAGACACGTGAAACTCAATCTTACGTATACCTGGTGGCATCTAAACTGCATAGTGAAAGATTCTGTTTCGTATTGGCAGAAAAAGGATTGTCTATCAGAGCATTTCCTTGACTAAGCCTCTACACCTGGGTTGTGAAGATCCTTGCTGTACAGGTTCTCCTTCTTCTGTCTTACATGCCTTGCACTGCATCCTGCCTGTGTTGTATCGTGAGTCGTGTAGGTAATGAACTCTCTCTGAGTAAAGACAGCTGTCAGATCATGGGCATATAAAAGGTGAGTACTGTTGATGTCTGATATTTGACTGGGGTTTTGAGACACTTCTGTAACAGCAATGACAAATAGTGCCTTTCAAGACTGTTTATTCTAGAGAACCTGCTAACTTTGCTCTGAAAACTGCTGCCTTAAGTAACCTTCATTTTTCTCAGGGGATATGCAGGTGCTAGCCTGAATCCTTGCTTATCATGATCTGCAAAATTTAATTTGATCTCTACATGGTTTATTATGTAGAGAATCACAACTGGAAATATGATGTTGTACTTCCTTCTTTGGGCTAGGGAGATGTAGAGGAGTGGTGCCTCCCTGTTGTCTAGTAAATATTTTTCATGCTGAAGTCTGTCCTATACTCTTTGTCTGAAAGAAAAGAACTAAAGATGGGAAGGATTTTCTCAGTTTTGTAGTGACTTTTATATTCTCTCTAAAATATGATCTGTGTTTGAAAATAGAGGTCTGAATAAGCCTTTTTTTTCTGGTTGGATATCAGTATTGGAAGCTAACTGCTTTTTGTGTGGTCTTAACAAAAATTCGGCTAAATTTCTGCACAACTTTATATGGTGGGTTAACCTTGGCTAAGCACAAAGTGCTCACCAAGCCACTTTATCAACCCCCCACATTTCCTCTCCCTCCTCAGCAGGACAAAGGGGAAAGGAAAAACCCTTGCAGGTAAAAACAAAGGTAGTTTAATGAAAACAAAACAAAGCCAAGCAAGGCCACATGTGGAAGCAAAGAAAACAGAGATTTATTCTCTACTTCCCATCAGCAGGTGATGTCTGGCCCCTTATGGGAAGTAAGGCTCCAAGACGAGTAGCAGTTGCTCCAGAGGACAAAGGAATAGCCCCCCTCACCCCTTCTCCTTTTCCCTAGCTTTATAGTTGAGCAGACCTCATGTGGTATGGAATACCCCTTTGGTCAGTTCGGGTCAGCTGTTCTGGTTGTGTCCCCTCCCAAGATCTTGTTCACCCCATCCCACTGAGAGGCTGGGGGGGGAAGCTGGCTCAGCAGCAGTCACAACACAGGTGTGTTATCAACACCCTTCTAGCTCCCAGCACAAAACACTGCACCATGAGGGCTGCTATGTGGAAAACCAGCTCAGCCAGACCCGCTACAGAACTGAAGTATTATATGGAAGTGACAAAGCAAAGATGGATTTATTAAACGTATTATACTTACAGGGACAAGGCAATATCTTTAATTATATCCGCTGATTTTCACAGGGAAAAGAAACACCTTTCTAGACACAACTTACAACCTTTGGGTGCATCATTGCTGCCTCAGCACCAGAGGAGTAATGCTGTGGGGTCTTCCAGCAAAGCTGCGTCCTTGTCATGAGACGATTTCCCCCAGAGATGAGGCCACCTTCCCTTTTCTGTTTCCAAGACAAACAAGCCTTAGTAGTCTGGGAACAGGCAGGACAACGCTACAGAAGTAGCAAGAAAAAGTCAAAACTGAAGTTTTGATACATGCTGACCTGGTGGTGCAAAACCAAAACTGTTAGGTTGCTGTGTTTCTGGTGTCCTGATAGCTATTTATCTTTCTTCCTGAGGAAAGGGTTTGTTAGCTATGGAAGAACAGCTCTCTTTCTTCTCTTCTTTTTGCTGCTTGCCTGTTAAATAAATCTTTCTTCCTTTCTCCTGTCACCATCCCCTCGGCTCTCTGCCCATCCCAGCTAGCCTCCTCTGCTACTCCTGCCATTCCCACCACATCTCTGTGGCTCCTTTCCAGGCTCCTGCTCTCCTTGCTTCTGCTATTGATAAGAGTTATTGTTTCAGAGGTGAAATCCAGAGATTTCAGCTAAAACTTTCTGCTCCTTTGGCCTGTATCTAGCATTCCCAGGTGGCTGCAGTATCTTCCTGCTGCTGTGTGCTTCTCTCACAGGCACATGGTAACCACCCAAACACTAATTCTCCTGAAGGCCCCATCTGGTGTCTGGTTTCTGAACTCCTGGTCATCTCCATCATGGTGCAGCACTGTGCTGGAGGTCTGCCCCCACTGACAGAGCCAAGCTTTGGCTCCTCTCATCTCACAGTGCAGCCATTATGACTAACTCAGGGCTCAGAAGTAACTGCGAGAGACCACATAAACCACACAGCTCACCACCAGTGGCTGCTCTCTTAACGATGCTCTCTGTGCCTGGCAAGACAAGTATCTCCATGTGCATATTTCTGAATCAAAAACATGTGGAGCAGCTCTCTTGTATTACTCACTACGTAAGCCTTGGAATGAAAGCCAAAGGTTTTTGTACCAGGACAGCAGGACAGATCCAGCTCTCGCTGATCCCCAAGGGAGGCTGTTGCCACAGCCCACTAACAAGCTCAGCCCGGAGCAGGACACTTCAGTGAGTTGCCCAGCAGCACAGCTGTGTCCCACAAGCCAAGAAGGGCTTCTGCAGTCCTGGCTGCTGCTCTGGGTACTTTCTGAAAGCAGATTTTGTTCCTTATCCCTCAGGGTTCACTGCAGGATCATCCAAGCGATGTCCCCACTTTGCAGACGTGTGTCAGAGGACAGCTTCTCTGTACACCTTGGAGACTTGCTGGGTGGTAGTGGCCATTCTGCTCTGCCTGAGAATTCAATTCTTTGGGAGCTGGAGGATTGCTCTTCCCCTAAACTGATGCCATCATGTGAGGGTAACAAACTGCCTGGAAGAAGTGAAAGCCAATCTCTGTAGGCTACCCAGTTAATTAATCACTAATGGCTTTGCTATATTTAATTCATCTGATTAATTCTAATTCTAGCTCCCCCCATCTCCTAATTTCCCCCCAGTCTTTTGTTTTGGACCTTACAGATCTCATGTGAAATACCCATGGTTTTTAGCTTGGCACTGATCACCTGAAAACATATGCAACCATTCCTCAGGCTGTTAGCGGGGCAGCCTCCCAGGCTCTCACTTTCACTGCTCGTTGTGCTAGTCCCTGGCTGCTGAGCCAAGACTTGCAAGACTGGCTTGTAAGCCACCAACCTTATGCCTCCCTACCTCTCTTTCCAAGCACACAGAGAAAACCTAAGGATGAGCCCAGTTACCTTATTTGCAGGGCACAGCATGTGGGGCCATGATGATCCCCCAGGCCCCTGTGGTTACCTCCATGCACCTCCTGCAGAGCTGCAGGGCTGTGGTGTTCCTGCTGCAGGGGACATCTGGCTGCCTGGCCCCCTCTCCTTGGGCTACTCTTACAATGGACTTGCTAGTCCAGTATAACCCAAGTGCCACTGGCGTGGTTTTCCTGGTCAGGGGTGTTTTCCTCTGCCTGGATGGTCCTTCTCAAGTTTTCTTGGTCAGTGTGGCCACATGGGTCTCTCTGCTGGCACCAGCCCTGGGCTACAGCAGCAGAGCAGTGGGCTCAGGATCTCATGCAGCTCATTGTGAGGGTGCAGCAGGGCTAATTTTCCCTCTTCACTATGGAAGCTGTGATTTGCTGTTGTTTGCAATCTCAACAGCAAAAAGCAAAGGTAAAAGGAGTTATCTTGCAAAGGAAAAGAGTAAACATTTTCTTTTTCAGTAACACCTTTTTAGGTATTTCTCTCTGCTGTGAAAGTTGTGTCTCAGTGGGACCCCATGTTGCTGTTACACCCTCTAAGCTGTTTTCCAGAGCACTTTCCATAACTGTTGTCAGCTCCAGTGATGGATTTGAAGGGAAGAGCACTGCAGAGCCCAGGCTTTCATCCTCTGCTGTCTCCTTCCACTGCCCTGGTGCTCCCCAGCACTCTACCCTATGCCCTGCGATATCTCTGGTGGGTCAGCAGAAAAGGAGAGAGGAGGTGGTCCTGATGGGAGAGGGAATCATACCAATGCAAAGAAACAGTATTATACACTGCCAAAGTTGCTGGGTTGATAAGTTTCCGTGGGCTGTTAGAGGTAGGACGTTGCCATTCAGGAGCATGTGGTCTATCTGCTGGCAGCGCTGTCTACCTTTGCTGGCTTTTCACATTCAGTCCTGGGGTCCAGCAGTGCTTATCTATACTGGGAAATTACTTTGGGATAAGATAAAGAGCAGCTGAAAGGACAGTCATTCTTCCAGAATAAACATGTAGATTAAAGCAAGTAGGAGCAAGGCTGAGATTTGTTCCACCACTTTTTGGTGCCAAGAGTCAGTACCGAAAGGCTACATCTCAGAGGGTCCCTGAGCTCTCCTCTGCACCATGTCATGCTCTGGGAATGCTTCTGCCTCCTCTTGATTAAAAAAGGGCATTTAATATCTTAGATGTGATGCAAATAGACATTTAATGATGCATTTTTGGGGGACCCAGTCAGGACTTGATGCATTGTCTGAAGAGACACTGTGAGTAGTTGACAGTAAGTTGCTGCACACCTTCTGCCATGTAGGAATTACACAGGGACTCTTGCTGTAGCTAGGAACAGCAATAATATCCATCTGACCCAAACCTCAGCCTGAGGCTTCATTAAAGGCCTCTGTAAGTCTTTGACTCTTTTCCAAAAGGGAAACTCCTTTAAATTACTAAGTTGCAAGAGTTACAATCATGTTTATAGTGATGGTTTGGCATCCATTGCTGCTACCTTTGGTACAGGTGTTTTCC
Organism: Coracias cyanogaster; assembly: GCA_033124195.1. Classification (NCBI taxonomy): domain Eukaryota; kingdom Metazoa; phylum Chordata; class Aves; order Coraciiformes; family Coraciidae; genus Coracias; species Coracias cyanogaster. The sequence continues at coordinate 41,018 of JAVSBS010004621.1, forward strand.
AAAATATCTAAGATTCAGTCAGAAGGGTATCTTGCTCTCCCCAATCACACTTTTCTTTATCTGTATCCAATTTTCTAGTTCATTTGCTTACTCATTATTTTTGAACTCTTTGATTAGTACCTGCTTTAAAACAAATACTTCAAATTCAATGTCACTTGTAAGCTGGGGGCTGTGAGGAATGAATGCTACCTGCTTATGGCCTCCTTGCCAATTAGCACTCTGTTATTCACAGATATTATTCACAGATACAGTAAATGTGAGGGAAGCAGTATTATAGCTCCTGTGAAAGGATTTTTCTGTTCAGGTGCTGTCATCTATACGGCATAGGCCGGTGAGTTTGTGCCCATAAAGTTAATACTATTTTATTCAATTTATGGTCTCCACATATGCCTGATTATGTGTCTGGAGGATTTTGGTTGAGCAGACTTCACGTATTCCACTACGGAATACACCTGGGTTTCTTTTGATCATTTCTTCTGTTGCTGAGCTTCAGCTTTTACATAGCTGAGCTGTTCATAATCAGAGCCTTATTCTGCTCCTTACTAGGCAAATTGAGACATGCAGTGCTGGGACTGGGGACTTGCAGACTGGCACAGTGCAGAGGTACCTCCACACAGCAATTTTGGGAGAGAGATCCCAAAAGCAAATGTGGGTGCAATTAAATCAGGGATCAGGTGTAGCCTGGTGGTCTGGCTCCTGGATTTGGATAAAAGCCTGTAGATTTGTAGGCATATCCATTAATTAACTTCTTGGTGAAGGAGATTAGTTTCTTCTTGTTTCCCCTACAGGGAATATTTTCTTAGTGCTGCTTTCTGATCAGGACAAAGCTGCGGGGGGAGAGATGGCACAGTTGTTGTGCAGGTATCCATTCCCATGTGCCACTGCGTTAGAAGGGCTTAATTCCCAGGACTCGACTGGATAAGCCTGGGTTGCCAGGATTTAGGCTGTGAGGTTTGTGGCTCCAAGGAGCGTTGGGTAGCACTGATGAAGCAATGTGGGACGGGAGCGTTCAATGTAAGTGAGGACCAATACCAGTCAAGACTATATATATTTTCCTAATTAGAAAAAGTTCTGTTTCTTTCCTTTGCAGATAGTTTTCCAGCAGACTGCACGTCTCTGGCTGTAGATAGGAAAGCAGCAGTGAAGTGCAAATGCCAGAAGACTGATTTAATAACTGTTAAACTGCAGGGAGTGCAGAAAGAGCCAGAGCTAAGGAAAACCTACCATCAGATTTCCAGCTGACTTCCCAGACTTGGAAGAGTCAGACCTGACTTTTCAGACATGTGGCATGGCTGAATTTCCAAGTCTCTTGACCCTCATTGCTGTTCTTCTTGTCCTTCCCTTTCCCTTTAGGAATGCATAAATCCATCACAGACCCAACTGGGAGTGCATGTCAGATGCTGTTGGTGGAGGCATGGGGATTCAGATCTTCAGGGAAGGCTCCTCACAGTGCCCCTGTAGAAGTGTCTGCAAGTCCACTGAGAAGCTGGTGTTTGCAATACCAATTCACAGTTTTTTGCTGAAGTAGCCTCTTCTGGGAAGGGCCTGAGTCAGAAGCCTTCAGCACACTGGGGCTGGGCAGGAGTCCCGGCGGTAGGTTTTGTGTAGACCCCTGCCTGCCAGCATGGCTAGGCTAGCCTGGAGCACCAGCAATGCAGCACTGAGGACAGAGACTGGCTCTGCGTCCAGACCCAGACCACAGCCAGGTCTTCATCAGGAGCCTTCATGTAGCCCCATGGACACATCAGGTCTCAAAGCTAGAAAGGAAGCTTTAATTGCACTTCAAACTCATTGCACAGTGTCTGATGTCATTTGAGGCACGTATGTACAACCGCTGCCTGGTATTATATTTTTGCTGGAGTGGTTTTTAAATCCACAGTGTGATATTGTATCTCTCGTGGCTGTTTGTGATGACCATGATCCCTGGAAGACCCAAAGTACCAACGCTTTTTGAATTTTTCTTTATCTTAATGAACTTGTTAGCCTGTAAACACCACAAGTAGAAAGCCCTCACAGCCTGCCACAAGTGTTAGTTATAGATGGGCAAACAAAAGCGGTGAATGAAATGGTCCACTTAATCATTTTCTAACACTGTTGCAAATAAAACACACTTATTGTTTCCATGGCAGATGCTTTCCACTTGTGATGAATTGATGATGTCAAGTTGATCTATATTTTCTCTCTCTTCTGTTCATCCTCTTCACAGGCCTGATGATGTGATGCTGAAGCGCACCCATGATGAGACTGTCCTCTTGCACTGCTTCCTCTGGCCTCTGGTTACGTTCCTGGTCGGAGTCCTCATTGTGGTCCTGACCATCTGTGCCAAGAGCTTGGCTGTCAGGGCAGAGGCAATAAAAAAGAAGAAGCATTTGTAAATGGCAAGTCTGCTGATGGGAAAGAAATAGCTTCAAGAAGGTCTCAAGTTGGGCAACTTAGACACACCTGCAGGTCTTCGAGGCACCCAGCGGCACCTCCGTCCGCTGTCTCGTCTGGTGGTGGAGTTGCTCTTGCCTCAGGATTATTCTTGGGAGACTGTCCCATGAAATGTCAGCTAATTGCTTCTTCTGCTATGACAGTAAATAAGTATATTCTACCAAAAAAACCCCATCTACACTGCACCAAATATGCTGTGTGCTGTTAGTCTGAACACCTGAACAGCAGCTACCCAGGTCCTAGCGGTGTTGAGACAGTTTATAAAACCCCAGATGTGGCTCATTTCATCTCCACAAAGTGATCTTTACTATTGTTTAATATGAAAGATTTAAAACACTTACTTTATGATAGACTGTATTTCCAAAATAATAAAGCTTGGTTGGTTTTGGTTTTTTTTAATCTTTTTTGTTGTTGTTAAAGAAAAAAACAAACAACAACAGCTTGAAGATGAAAATAACACTGTGCTGATTTTTTTTTTCTGTGTAGAACTTCATTTTAAAATTGAGACTTTAAGTTCTGTCTGGACTAAATCCTTCATTAGCACCTGTTCATTATGAAGAAATGTAGAAATCTCACAGAAATACTTCTCCAAAAAAGAAACCATTATTGGAAATGGTGATTAAATACTGGATCTAATTTTATTGCCTTGGTGGTATTCAGTCCTAACAGATTTTTTGCTCCCTCTCAGTTATCATCTTCACCAAAATGCTCTCAGGTTGTAAGGAACAGGGGTTTGAAGTGATTTTATGTGAATATGTTTTACCAGCCACTTCCTCAAATAGTAGAGTGCCTGCACACTTGCTGAGGGGAGCCTGGGAGCCGTGGTGTGATGCAGATGAGCAGGCTCCAAGGATGGGCAGAGAAGGACATCAACTCTTTGTAAGGCTCTGCTGCTGAACTGCCTATCCCAAGTCTCACCAGCTCCATGCAGGGTCTCTCCAAGGGGATACTCCAGAAAATGCAAGGCAGGCTGGGCATGGCATCTTACTGGGTTGCCACCTTCTTGCTGTGTGTGATGGGAGCACCAGCCCTAGTCGGCTTGCTCAGTGCAGAGATTTTTGTACTTTTGGCAGTTTCCCCAAACACATCCATTGCATGCTGTAGTCGGGGGCTGAGAGGAGAGTAGCTTCGTGACACTTGTCCTCTCCCCCTCAGGGCTGTGCACCCCTGGACCAGCTGTGCACCTTCACAGGGCTGGCACACAGCAGAGAAGAAAGGCCACGTGCCTCAGTCAGGAAAGTGTGTCTCTCAGCATGTGATTACTGGCAAAGCATTTTAATCTACATTAATGATTCTGCAATTCTAACCATACTGTTCATGGTACTAATCTCTGATATTCTTAGTATTATGTTTAAATACCTTGTGTTTCATTGTATTTTAACACATAGGAGAGGTATTTCCCAAGGACATTTCCTCGCACTCGTGTCTCGCTTCCGTGGTCTTGCTCACATCTCTGCGCTTCTCATGCCTCAGCAACCCTCAGAAATACTGCACACATGCATCTGGTTTGGGGGGGTTGGTCACTGTATTTTTAAAATATATTTCATTTTTCTACACTCTGCAAATCACAGAAAGCTGCCACTGTGGGGTGGTTTAGTTATCTGGGTAAGGTGGTGGCAAATTCCCCTCCTCTATTTGCCCTTGGTAATGGTGATTTCTTACAGGTAAGGGGATAACTCTGATTTTCTGCATATATACATCCTTTGTTTTCCCAAAGGAGAAGGAAATGCACAGTGACATAGCTTCATCATGGATTCTTTAAGCCAGTCGCTTGGGGCTCACAAATCCGGATTAACAAAATCCTCTCCAGCTTTGCTTCAGAAGCTTTTGAGACTGAATTGTGCAGCTGATTCACCGAGCAAAAGGTGAGAAGTGAATTGAGGTGATGAAGCTCGTTTGATCGGCAATCATGTCTTTAAATCTGTTAGAAATGCCATTTGCAAAGGCCTCTAGAAATAAGTAATGGTTACGAGGATGATATTAAATAATTTTGCAGAGAGATCAACATCCCAAATTAAACATCTACATTGGCATGCCAAGACAGGAGGTAAGTATCTCCCTGGCTTGGCAGTATGGGATGCTGAGATGAAAAAAAAATCCTAAAATACACTCTTCTGTCCCAGCCTGCACCTTACTGATTCAGAAATTTCTTTCTAATCCCCATACTTGATTGTGGATGCTGGGGATTTCCTTCTAGCAGATTATTCACTGATTTCCCTCTTGGCTTTCCAGTTTTTGTGGTGTACTCTCTGAAGCATATTTAGAGCCAGAGCGGCTGCTTTTTCCAGAGCCATCTGCATTTTATTCAGTATTTATTTGCGTTTTATTCAGTATTTATTTGCTATTGCTTTGAAGAATTTTGTTTCGTCATGCTGTCTGCTGCTCTGCTTCAGTAAGACCTGCCTTCTCTTTCATGTAGTGCAATTAAATAATTTTGTTTATACAGTATCTTCCTCTATCAGCTTCTTAGACTCATTTTAAAAGTCAAAGTAATAGCAGCATTTTTTAGTTGCCTTTTTCCTGCTATGTGTGTTTCTGTGTTGCTAGTAAAAGACGAGATTTCACAACGCATTAGAAAATTTAGCTACTGAATGAGTAGCTTAATTCAATGCTTGGAGCAGATGAGGAATGTCATGGGGGTATCCAGGGACATCTTTAAAGATCATTACCCATCATTTCTGGTGTAAACATAGCCCTTTGACAGGAGTCACACAGTCTGTTGGATTTGAAGGGCTATCATCACCCGGGTTCTTCAGTGAGTGCTGCAAGCTGGGCAGTACAATGGAGAAGGAACATAGATATCAGTTTCTGGACTTGTGCTTCCAGCTGTGTTTTGAGGGATTTGTCCCAGATCAGAGCAAACATGTCAGCGAGGTGTGAGAGTGCAGAGCTCTCCATGCACCTGCCGGCTCCGCTAAGCCGGCCACTGCCCACCCCAGCCCCGCTCCCAAGCCAGGGCTGCGATGTCATCTCCACAGGAGCACAGATGTCTACAGAGGGCCATCAGGTCATTTCATGCACTACATGAAAGGATCTGTTGAGCATGTGTTATCCCATCAGAGTCCAGCTGGGAAATGTGAATGAGGAAACATTGGTTAATGTTTAAAACCCTTTCATAGATAAGGCATAGGGAATAAGTAACCTTGAGGAAGTGTTTAATGCAGGTTGCTACGGGTTTAGGCCTTGTCTGAAAAATTAAAACTATTTTAAAATGCCCAGTCAACACCCGTGTGGTTCTGGTACCATGCCGGGACAGTGTGGATTGCCTGCTAACAGAAGGAACATGCAGTGCAAGCATCTTTGCTCAGCAGTGCAAGTACGGGAGCTGCCTGCCGAGTCTGTGTTTCTGCAAACTTCAGCCTAAATGGCCAAAAGTATTTTAAAACCCAGAACAGTGTTTAAGAAGAAAACAAAAAACTCAAGCCATGGTTTATATTTAGGCAATCAGATGAAAGGAAGCACAGCTGAATTCCTAATTATGAAGCCTACTGTGTCAAGTGACTATTTTCTTGCAGTCCCTGACAGAAATCCTATAGATGGAGTTACCAAAAAACCCCAGCGTATTTCTGTGTGTGATTTCTCCAAGAATCAAAAGCTGGTTTGTTTTTTTTTCCTCAGCGTGGAGCAGCTGCTATTCTTCCATTAACTTTCAATCAGAAACCAACCCCTTCCCTTTCTGGCATCTTAAGAGATTGCTACGCTGATCTGTCAAGCTAACAATCTTTGCTGCAGAAAGCATGAGCGGGAAAACCTCTGAGGGAATATTTGTGCAATTAATCATACTGCCTTGTCAGGTCACAGACCCACTGAATGAATCAACCCCAAAGTTTGATATTTGAGAAGCTGTGCAATTTTCTTTCTGGTTTGATACGCTAGCATGAGTGCCTTCATTACTTGTACTGTGTTTAATTCACACCTCTTCAGTGGTCTAATATTTTTAAGTCTCATCAGACAAGAAATCACTTTGCACACATTGGATGCATGGCTGGGGATGCAATAAGAAGAAAAAGAATAGCCCATTAAATTATATAGCTGCAATTTGGATCAAAAATTTTAATATAAAATATGTTGGCATAGCTGTAAAACTATATACACACCTACAATACCCAAACAATTTCCAAAGAGCGTATACTGCAATCAGCCTGATATAACTCCTCTAGAAATGCAGTAAAACTTACTTGAATCACCTTTGATATTGCATTAAAAAAACACCAATCTGCCAGTAATTTAATTTAATGAGCTAATGCAATATCAAACATTACCTTACATAACATAACTTTTTCATAACTTTTCAGCTAGCATAAGGTTTATCTCTATATTTGTTTGCATGCCAATTACCATTCACTAAAAGCAGTTGGAAAAAAACAGCTATTAAGCTTTTTCATATTACTGCTTGTTCAGCAACTAACAGCTGCTGGATGTTTATGGACTTCAACACTTTGGACCCTATACAGCAGAATCAATTAAAAAACAGATGTGAGTAGCTAACATATAGTTTCAAAAGACCCAAAGAGCCAATTTTTTTGGCCTTTTCCATTCCCTCATTCTGGGATTAAGACAAATCCAGACTTCAGATAAGGAGCAATTTCTGATCATACCTATCAGAGCATGTACCACTGTTGAAGTCCGTGTCTCTTCAATATATGCACGTGGCTGCATTTCAGTTCAATGTATTTCAGTGAAAGAATTCAGTTTCAATGCAAGAAGCATAGGCCCCTACACCGAAGGTTTGTGGGGCTGCAACCTGAACTTTGCAGGTCAGCAGCTTTGAGCAGAGCTACAGCCCTTCTCCACTTGGCAAGAGAACGGCTCTTCCCACTTTCCCACCTTGCAGTGATCCGGTTTGACTTGTGACACCAACAGGAGAGGAGGCAGAGTGGGACCACGTCTCCACTGCCATCAGAGGCAGCATCATCTCAGGGATATCATATCTGGCATTTGCTGGGGGCCTGGATATCAGGAACCCTGCCAGGGTGTGGGGCTGTGGTAGGAGAGCATGACTTGAGCTGTCCGTGAGAGAGCTCCTACCTAAGGGCTTGGGTATGGCAACAAGTGAAATATTTTATGGAATTAAAAGAGCTGAACTATCTTTTCCTGCACTATTACTCCAAAGAATAACTTTTGGGACAATTAAAAATTAACCCTGAAATTGTCAGGAAGTCTCTTTTTAGGCAGGGAGAGAGGCTAGACTGGAAGAACCAAATCTACAGCAGTCAGTACGTCTAAATAGCAGGTAACCTAGATCTTACCTATTTTTTTTCTCGAAAAATCATGGAAAATGGGTCTGATACCAAGGGAAAGAAAAATAATATGGAAATTCTGGAGTTAGCTAGCATCTCTTGCTTTTGATGGATTCATTTTCACTCTTTATCAAAAATACAGAGCATATGCTATGAACTGACAAGTATCCGGACAAGTGAATCACAGGCAGTAAATAATTCTGGTGTTTTAGAAGCAAATAGTGTCCTGTGAACTTTGCTGCTTTTTTACAGCCAAACTGGAGAGTAATAGAGAGATATACGAGAAGCAATACACTGTAGGGAGCATTTTAAAGAATGCTTCAAGATCTTATTTGAAAAATTAGTTTAGATCAGGATGGCAACAAGAGAGGAGAGATTGAAAATGGGCTGCAGAACTGTCAAAGCAAAGCAATAATGAACAGTGAGATACTGAGCGCAGGTGTGAGGTGAGGTGTCTTGGTAGCTTTATTCATGATATGAAGTGGCAAGGTAAAGGGCAAATTAATTGAATTTTTTAAAATATGCCAGATCAGGAGGTTTGCAAGCTCCAGTTTGATGGGCAGGTGATCCCACAGCAAATATGAGGAGCTAAGAATATTCTCAGAAGAGTAAAATGTCTTTGCTATTCGTGAAAAATACATGGTAATAAAAGCGGACAGGAGGGACAGCGCAAATATAATGTTTGGTGGGAGGAAACATCTTGGCAAGCAAAAATGTTGCTATAAAACCTTCAGATAGATGCTAGATAGCAAGTTGGTGTGATCACTGCTAGCTAACCCTGGCTTTGATTTCATTTAGCTGGTGTTTCAAGCTGAAGCTGCAGCCTTTTCTCCAGTAGCTGTCACCCAGTGACTTCTTGGGGGAATCTAGGGGTACTATGTTGGTTTTTTAACCTGTTTTGCTAAGAGCAATGTATATTTCCCATTCTTTTTATATTGAAATTGCAGGGAAGTTTAGAGCAGTGTTGCACAGGATTTTTGCAGCATTTCAGGCAGTTTCTGCTGCATGTTAGTGGAAGCACTGGGGAAATGGAGTAGAAGCTGGCAAAGCCTGGCAGTGATGGACCCATCCCAGCAGCTATACTGCTTTTCTGGACCCAGACACAACGGGACCATTGCCACCAGGCTCTGTGGTCTTCAGGACCATCACACTGATTTTTCTTTCCATAGAGCAACACGTTTCTGCTGCACATCTGTGCATGGGTACAGAACGCCTGCCTAAACTCTTTCTTAGGGAAAGGAGTTTGCATGACTGGATGCAGCAAGCAGGATATAGCTGGGGTTGAACATCTGAAAATTCAATGTCAACAGGCTTTGGGTTAGGTTGTTTTTTCCTCCAGAGATATTTTGGGCATAAAACACATCGTCATGCATACAAGCTACTTGACAGTAACTCGTCTTTCTCATTTACAGGACATGCACGCTTGCCCAAAGAGTTCTCACTGTGCAAAGTGGGCAAAATTAAAGAAGATTTAGGCAAAATTCCATACCTCAAATCAGTTGTTAAGGACCTACTGTTTAAATTATGTCTTGACCTATCTTGAAACTGTGAGAATGCTTTATTTTTGTCTATAATACGTATATAGAATCATAACCCATTTTGTAGCAATTGGGCAGCTAATGTATGGCTGCATAGTGGAACCTCGTTGCAGTGTTAACTGTGCTTCCAAGTAAGATGGATTAGGAGCTGTTCCTTCCTTCCTTCCTTGGACTGACGCACATACTCTTTTATTTCACTCTGTTGCCTCCTTCTTAAGCACCCTTTCTCCAAGCACACAAATACATATGTATTGTGTGGTAAAGGTTTACCAAACTCATCATTATTCTGTATTCACATACATTGAGCTGTCTCTCTCAATTATTAGCTTTATAATGATCAAAGATGTTTTGTACCAACTTGTCTTCCTTTTATTGCTCCTCTATCACTCCTGTCTAACACTTACTTTGCATCTTCAAGGTTACTTTTATTGAGAGCCAAAACACAAAGGCAAAATAAAAGTGAAAAGACAGATTGATTAGTTTTGTATTTATTCTGCAAAGACATATTAAAATTAACTTTTTGTTATGTTTGACGTACATTCTGTGCTTTGCTAAATAACCTTGAAGACTATGATGCCAAGTGAAACATTGCTATTGGCAATACTCATTATGTAGCTCAAAAGCATTCTGATAATTTGGCCCTCTCCATTTAAACACTACCTATTATCCCCTACGAAGTCTGAGAAAAAAAGAAGTGTTGCAGTGTTTCACACAATGAAGGGTTTGCTTCCCCTTTCAAGAGAGTAAATTTCTGGCAAAGGTACTGTATTGAAAACTGGTCTGTCCTTGGGTGTGGAAGAAAAGGGCCAGCAGCACAGTTTTTCATAGCGTCTTTCAAACAGGGATTTTAATTGGACCGTAGGTTTCCTCACATCTCCAGGAAGTGAGAATTTCTTTTACAGGCAGCTGAACTGCTGCCTGCAGAGGTTGAGTGTTATGCACAAGGCTGGACAGTGAAACAGATGGAAGCAAAATGCAGAGATCCTGATTCCTCCATCCCTATCCCGGCTACTAGCCCAGCTTGTCGTCCTTTGCTGAAAACATCCACAGGAAGATGCAGGGTTCATGGTGGGATTCAGTATTTCTGCACTTCGGCTGCCCCATTAAATGCTATAATGCTCTGGAGGAGCTGGCTCTGCCAGCTGGGATATGCGATTGCAAGTGACAGTTCTTGCTTCTGCTTCCACTGCAAGCACTGGATGCCGGTTTGGTGGTGAAGCGGTGGTTCGTCATGCTAGTCAGGGATGGTATTCATCAAAAGGGAGGCAGCTTTTCCTCCCCTCACTCCCTTCCTCCTTCCCCAGTCACTTTATCCTTTACTGTTCCTCTGAACAGTGCCCTTGCAGTTTGAACTAATTTTCTTTGAACTGCAGGCACTGCGTAACTCATACTTTTGCCTGATATTCCTTCCCTAAACATCTGCCATTATTTATCCAAATGGTTTAAATTCTGTATGTTCAATTTATTAGTCTCTCTGAGAATTACCTCCAGCTTTGTATAGAAACAGTTAGTGGTGGAAACAGCTGCCAGCCGTAGGGGTCTCCTAGCTCCTCTCGTCATGGTTTTCATTACAACAAGGTGATCTCCAACATGATTCCAAGGGTGGGATTTGATGACCATGCCATTTTCCTGGAAAGAGGCAGCAGCCCCATCCAACTCAAGCTAGCACAACCTCTTTTACCATCTAAGTTTTGAGTGCTTAATGCTTACTCGGAGGCAGATGCCATTGGCAAACCCCTTCCTTGGCTATGTCGGCAAAGAGTTCCCCATCTCCTTTCCTGCTGGATGTACAGTAGCCGAGAAGCATCGGTGGGCTCCCACCACATAGTGCTTCTCCACTAAGTCTGAGAACATAGCATTCATGCTACCAGCAGCTGTGGTACCTGGTCCTCACCCAGCTCGGCCCTATCAAGTTGATGCCATGGTCTTAAATGTGAGGAGGACAGTGGGAAAAAGGGCCTAGAGCCTCACATAGACCAATTAATGATCTGCTCTGTTTTGTGTCATTCTCCCTTACCTTTCAGTCTAGTGCTAGGTCAAACTGCTTGCTTCAAGATCCCGCTTTGCTCAAATCCTTTTTCCTACCATTGACATTTATCATGAACCATGGTTAGGCCACACCAACTTGTGTGGCAAATTAGACCAGCCACAACATTCAAGGAAAAGTTTTATTTTAATACTTACTTGTGAGTATCAAGTTGGAGGCTAGAGGACCATTCATTTCTTCTGGTTAAAGGCCATTGCATAAGCAACCTTTGAAGTTCAGTTGCTTCAAGGCCCATATACCACCTAAATCTGTCTGTGTCTATGCTGTAAGGTTTAAAATGCACTGTTGTTTTCTATAGCATCTTGTATGCTGTTTTCCAAATCACTTTCCTCAGCTGCATGATTTAATTACTGTGATAAGAACTAAAGGGAGGAGGATATGGAGATGTAGGTAAGGGAAATTTGTTTGTGAAGACTCTCCTCCCAATTTTCCCTTTCAGCGTGCGGGTTCTAGAAGACATAAAATGGCATTTCAGGAGCAAAGAGGTCCTGGTCCCACTAACAAGACCCTCAGCTTCCCCATCTTCCTGGAAGAGGTCCACGCAGGTAACAAAATCCCACCATGCTGGGCTTCCATGAACTTGGCCTAACACAGGGCATGAACCAATATTGATCCTCCTCCTGCTGTTCAGAGCTTTTCTTTACCTTTCTCTGGTCCCCTCTTCTTCAAGACTGGTTCCCAGCCATCAGTCATACTTGCACCTATGGCAAAGTTAGTGTTATAACCCACTTTTTTTCAAACCCATCATTCCTGTTCCTCACATAGATTGGAGGGCAGCTGGGGACCCAATTGTGTTGGAGTCTCATTTTCTGGGGGCAGCTTAGTGGGACTTGTGAGGGGCAGGTCAGACTTTGCCAGAGCACCTGGGCTAAGGGAGCAGGGAAAGGTCCAAGAAGCAAAAAGAGAGATGTCTGACAACCTGTGGCCTGCTAGCTCATGGTTGCATAGAAACCTCAGACTGGAACAGTCTGGGGAGATTAAAAATAGCTATTTGTTTTTGTTGATGACAAGGTAACTTTAACACAGATCACTTCCCCAGTCTGTTGCGCTGAGTGGCAATAAGCAGCAGGATGTGGGAATGAGTGGGCAGCACAGAGGCCAGAAAGGCAGGTTAGAGCTGCTTCCTCGGGGACAGCAGCAGCTCACACAGATGACTCAAGTGTTGGTTTCCCTGGCAAGGCTCAGGGAGGGAGAAGGAGTGGGTCCAGCATTGGTGCGAGGACCTCCTGGGCAAGGTGCATGTGCTGCCACTTGTACTGGATGATCTCAGCAGCTCAGTCCCCTCCACTGAGAGCAAGATGGGGTCTGGCCCCTGTGATTGCACCACATGGTCGTCCACAGGCTTTTCTTTCATCTGGTCTCTGACAGGATATCAGATAGAGAAGCAAAATTATATAAAAGATGTCACCACAATGTTGGTGGAGGTCTTTTGTGGCTTTATCCTTCTTCCTAGCTGCCTTCCTATGCTAGCATGGATGTATGTGCATTTTTTCCTACTGAAATTGATGTGTCTTCCCTAGACAAATGCAGCAGAAGTTCACTCACCGTATTTTCTGGTTTTTCTCCTTTTCCTCTAGTGAACTCAATACAACAAGAGGTTTAGGTCTAACCCCATCAAACCAAACAGAAATCCATGCTGAAGCACATTGCCAAGTCGAGGATCTGAAATTTTCCTACCTGCCCTGATTCATCAACTACTATATACTTGACACCAGATCTTTCTTATGCTTTTTCCATCCTCCATTTTTGCCATTGAAATTTTGAGCATCTTAAAGGCAAGATTTCAGTGACCCTGGGAGGTGTTGGAGGGGCTGAGGGAGTCGCTTGTTCACCAGAATGTTTACAGAAAATTTGTCACAGCCTGAGCAGCTTGATGTGTAAGAAGTGGGCTTCTCAGATATTTTTAGCGCTCTACAACCTTCCTAGCACAGATCTGTAGGGCACTAATTAATTCTAGTTGTCTGCCAGTTTGTTCTCTCAAAGTTGGATTCTCACAAATAATGTGGCTTCAGGTGTCTTTTAAATGCAGCGAAAAGATAACAGGATGCAGGCATTTATCATGTGTGGTATCTGGAGCATATCTTTTCTGATCCATTTGATACTTTGGACATTATATACCTCTTTATTGCCTTTGCAAGTATCCATCTTTTTCTTCTAGCGGTTTTATTACTGCTACATTAGTAATTGACAGGCAGGAGAAATGCCCCCAATTAACACACGGACCTTTCTGTAGCTGTCCTTTATTTGCCTAACATTTTCTTCCCTGGCCAAGCTGTGTGGAGCATTCTGACCACCTTCCCTTTGCTTTCTGCGTCCAATTATTTTTACTCTGTGTTTTCACAGTGTAGCTCAGCTCATAACAAATGTATTTGGGTAGCTTTACTACATACCATCTGGTCTGTGTTTGATTTTCCAGGAAGTTTGAGCTTTCTTATCTGTAATGCCACTAGTCCCTTTTATTTTCAAGCTTCTTCACTCTCTGTGGGATGGAAAACAGAACTGAAGGGCCTTCTTCATGTGCTGGCTGCACTGCAGCCTCAAACTTGGTCTGGGCTAAATCAGATGCTTTTGTCCCATTTGCCCAATAGCAGTGGGAGAGGTCTCATGACTATAGTGGGAACAGAGCATTTTAAAAAATTATAATACTAAAGTTGCAAAGTGAAAATTATTTTCATAACTTTACATCATGTGGCAATGCAAACAAATGGATCTGAAATACACCCCCACTGCTATTGACTTACACATGTGTGTCCACACCAAGGACAGGGAGAATTTTTAAAGGAGTACATATTCCCTGCTGATTCCTTCATGCTTGCAGATTGATGCAAGGGTCTAGTGCTCATGTCCTGTGGAGCTACCCAAGACCATTGTTTTCCTCTCTCAAGAGGCCTCTGGCATTCTTTTCCCCCAGCACTTTGCAGCTTTGATGATTAGCAGGAACACATCAGCTGCAAGTCTCGTGCCCACCACTTGCAGTCCTGGGGATGAAGCTGAACTAGTGTGAGAACTGGGCATGGGTTTTAGCTTAGCAGCAGACCTGCAAGTGTGACTCTAAAGGGCATCACTTAAATTCAGAGCTTTATTCACAAAATGCTCCTACAGAGCTGCAAGGGTCTGAAGAGCCCAAGGAGGATCCAGGATAAACTCCATTGAGCAGGATGAAGACATGCAACTTCTAGTCCATCCCTAGATGTGACCAGGATACAGGGATAGTAGCTAGTTCATTTAAGGCCATGGATGTCTACATTAGGCACTGTAGAAGTCTACTAAAATGGGTGTTTTGTCAGTCTAACCACTTTCTGTGTATTTGATGAGAGACATATCTCTGGGCTATGGTTCTTCCAAGCCCCTTCAGCTGCTTGGGGATAAGCAGTCGTAAGGGAAGTCTAGGACAATTATCCCAGACAGATACACATCGCTTTGCTGGAAATTATTCTGCGTGATCAGATGAAAGCAATCCAGGTGTTCACTCTGTCTCCACAGTCAATGAGCTTCTCCAGAAGGTACTTCAGACCTTCTGATACTTCAGATCAGAGATGACAGAGACGATTGCCACAACAGGTTCGAGGAGATGGAGAGAGCCAGGATTAGGTAGTGCCTTGGTCAGTGCCTCTTGAGTGCAACCTGTACATGGCCTGTGTAACTCAATACCATCTAGGTGCCTGGCTCCTGTATCTAAGGGGCAAAACAATTGTTTCTGAGCTGATGGAAATGCTACAGCTCCACTAGAAATGGAGAAAAGGACTTAAGGAATGTATGTTGTTCTCCACAAGAAGGAAGGACCAGACCAAAGCCAAATTTATGCTCCTGATAATCCACCAAAGGGTTTTTATAGAGGTGTTACATTAGCCTGATCATCAGCTTTCTTCTGCCCAGGTTTCAGACCTATGCAGGAAGGTGAACTTGGGCATTGCTCAACAATACATGTCTAGTTTTAAGGCCTGGTAAAAATCAGTCCAGCTGAGACAGATACCTAGAAGAAGCATCCATGGGAGCCGTTTTGTGAAACACAGCTACCGGGACACGGATCCCCAGGAGCAGCTCACTGGCTTAACCCCTTTGTGCCTGTGCCCTGTTCTTTTAGTGATAATAGCAACTGTCCTTGAGCTATGGGTGAAGATCCGTGGAGGCAGAAGTACCTGGTTTCAGGCCCCTTCTTGTTATGCAAGGACTCAAACTGGCAGTCTCAGGTAGCACCTAACAACCAGGTTGTGTGGCCTCACTGCTGCAAGGAGAGCAGGAGAACCTGCCTTTACCCTTGGTAAAAGGTAGCTGCTCCGGCTGCTCTCCACTATTGATTTGGCACATAAGCAGGCCTGGGTGGTGGAACACCAAAGACAAGCAAGGACACGATGTGTAATTTGGCAGGGATTTTGGCATGAGTGCAGGGAAGGTCGTGTACAAAAGCGTCTGGCCCAGCTGCTACAGCACTTGCCAGCGATGCTCAGTGCCCAGCATTTGGCTGCTGCACAAGGCCGTGGCTCTCACCCTCTTGGCCTGGTTCTTGCCAGTGCTCTTGTGCTCTTAGCCCTGGGGACCGGGCATGGAGGCACCCGGTGGAGCAGTGAGTTCAGCCTGGCAGGAGGGGAGGCAGTGGCCACACAGCACTGCTGGCTGGCAGAGCCAGTGTGTCCCTGCCGTGTGCCTCTCCAATCACCTTCATGTGCCGTGACCCTATAGATCAGGATGGAGGGAGGAACCATGGCAGAGCTGAGCCCCAGCTGGGCTTCCTTGTAGTTTCCTCACTCCCTTCCCCTGAAAGCTGTGTGCACCCATATAGAGCGTCTCCAGGGGCTAGAACATGCTCCTGCCACCCTTTCCAGCTAGGAATTTGGGTCAGGAGGGGTGGGGAGGGCTACCTGCAGCTGGACTCAATGTGGACCTTCCCCATGCTGATGGTGGGGACTCTGCCTGGTCACTGACAGCCCTCAAGGGGACTTCAGCCTCTTTCAGGGGCCCCAGGACCTCTGCAACAGCAAAGCTGAAGGGGGTAAGGTAATGCTTTGCCTGCAGACTTAAAGACTTTGAAGTCTGCAAAAAACTTTGCCCTCTTGTACATTGATGCCTCCATGCCTGCTCAGTGTTGCTGGCTATTCCAAGCCTTTGGAAGCAAGGACCACCCCACATCCCAAGCAAATCTACTAGTTGTGGAGAGATTTCACATGATGCAAATGATAGCTGGCATCTAATCTGGGTATAAAGATGATGTTAGATACCTGCAGGAGCCAGACCCCCAAAAAGTATGGGGTACACACACCTGGTCATGTAGATAGAAGCAGTGATGAAGGCTCCAGGGCTGCTTGTGTCTGAAGACCCTCATCTGGCAACCCTGCTGGGTCCTGCTCTGTGCTGTGTGCTCCTGGACATGCACACCCAGCATGGCTGCATGCCCAGCAAGCAGGGACAGCACCCACAGCCGCTGATGAAACCCAGAAGATCAATTCAAAGTGGTGGCCATCAGTGGCTCAGTGATCAATACAGCCTAGTCATGGTGGTGGTGACCATGGCATCGCTACCACCTGCCTCCTGGCAATTGGGTGGTCATGCATGGTCTGTTGGCAGCTGCTGCAAGGCGTGTCCCGTGGCCCCATGCATCTCTAACCCCGAGAACTTGAAAAGTGGACCTGGCTTTTGTAACTCCTCCAAAATGCGGTATTTTCCACAAATTAATTGGAATGCTGTTTTTATCTTTTTCTTTTTTTAAAAATTCTGTTGCTGCTGGGGTTTCTTTGACAGGTCCAGGGTTGGTATTGTACCTGAGTGATGTACAAGCGCTTGGTTAGTAACACTTGGAGTTTTCACTTGCGATATTTGTTAACATACCAGTATCGCCACATCGAGTCTGACACCAGTAGCTATTTCTAGGGCTTAGAAAACCAGCTTATAGCGAAGACAGGGACTGGCAGAAAATTATTATCTAGCACTGGTATAGGAAATGACTTATGAGACAAAACAGCCACCTCACAGGCAAAAACCAGGCACAAAGCTAAAAATTTGACTCTGGCAACATTTTAGCAGGAACCAACCACTGTGTTCTTGCCAAACTAGAAGAGACTCTGTGTTTCAGTTTCCTTGCTGTACCTTGTAAAATCATTTGTATTTCTTTTGGTCTGCAACGCTGGCCATGCTTCTCCTATGTGGAGATATTAACTCTACATTATTTCATCTTTATTGCCGCTCTTTTGTGTCTACATTGGCTTCGGGACAAAGTACGGCTCAGAAGTAAGGTTTTATATCACAAAGAGAAAATGTGACAACCCCCTCAGCCTCCAGTACACGTCCCCTCAGCAAACAGCTCACAGTACAAAGTAGAAGCTAATAAATCATTCTTCCTTTTAAATAAACAGAATGAACTTGTCCTAAACACTTCTGATGACAAATAAGGAATAACTGGGACACGCTAGCAATTGAGTTGGCAATAAGCACGCTACTGCCAAGCACCCTGAACCCACAAGAACGTTTTCAAGCATTGTGGAGAGCAAGAGGCGAAGAAACAGACTTGTTAAAAAGCATGGTTCAGATCCTTGGGTGGTAGGCTGTGATGGAGCTCCAGTGCGGTGTTAATTGGTACAACTGCCTTGCAAAACATCTCTGAAATAACAGGCACACCAGTTTAAGACGCACTGTTGTTTGGAATTCCCATTGCATAACCCAGCCAGTATTTGGTTTATTAAAGGAGAAGGGCAGAGAAGTGGGGAGGTGAAGGGAACAATGGTATCTTTCTGCATGGGCATGAATCCAGCCAGCAGGCAACAGCAGGGCCCCCTTCCCCCAACGGACTGGGGCTTCTGATGAATTTAACGTTCTCTGAAGACTGTCTCACTTGAAATCAAACTCACTTATGACCTTTTCTCAGAGCACCAGGACAACAAAATCTATAATGTAAAGGCAGTCAAACAGAAGACGAGGACGTGATTTCTTTTAAATGAGCGTTTTATTCAGGAATTAATTATAAAAATGTGTAAAATACACTCAAATATATTTGATTTGTTGACTGTAGCTAAAAATACAAAAATATACTTAATAAATGCATAAATTAAATTGACAAAAGTAGCACAATTCTGTGTTCACCCAGTGTTTGTTATGAACACAAATTTAAGTAATTATATAGCATATGAGAATAGAATATGTGCTGAAGATGTTTTTCAGACACTTTACTCCAGGCACTGGCAAAGAATTTATGGCTAGCCACACTTCAAAATTGTGAGTTTTTTCACTAGAAGATACTGCCCTGCTGCAGAGCAATATATATCTAGCTACTTGACATTACTTGCAGTATTACTTTAGCTTTCAAATAAACCAAGAAACAACCAAAGCATCATGAAAATCAATCTACCAGCATCACTGACACTGCACATGCCTAAATTCCACAGCATTTGCTCAATTTAGCTAGTCCCTGATCTCCAGCATTTCCTGAAAGTCTTAAAATCTAAATCCCAGTCTGAACCAGCTGTTGATCTGCGAGGTCACTGGTAACAGACCAGTTTGCTTTGGTCATAGCGGCGCTAGCAACAGGTCAGGAGTTTGACTTCATCAGCCTGAGTAAGGGCACGGGGTCCACAGCGAGCTGCCACAGCACTGGGGTGCGCACACATCTTCTATTCAAAGTTGCAGCCTCCTGGAACTACAGGTCCCAGTGCTCACAGCTCCAGAGCCCAAACGTCTGTGACAGGGTCATCGGGGCAGTGGTGGACATTCTGTATGGCATTTTATTCACACAAACTGCATGTCTCATGTACTGAAAGAGATCTGAATAAATGTAAGCACGTGCCATGCCACCACTCCTAGGTAGCAAAGCTGTGGCTGTGGTAGACTCTATCTCTGAATGCCAGATGCGTTTCTCTGATCTGTGGCCCCGGGAGGAGATGCTAATGTAGTGATTAGATGGTTATTGTTCTCACCCCTCTAGTTCATATATTAACTCCCGGGCTGAGGAGCACAGCTAAGTGCTCAAGCACTCCTGTCTGTCTAGTATTTAACTTTTTGCTTTCAAAGTCAAAGCGCAAATAACCAGATACAATACATAATAAAAACTTAAAGCTCACACATTTTCTTTTCTCTGTTCTACAACTGAAAGGCAATTCATAGTATATCATGGCATAAAATAATATTTCTGGCAATTTCAGGCACGTATATAAGCTGTATAAATAACTATAGCAGCAGAGAAAAATGTATAAAGTTGCACTTTTATGACATCTTCACAGTATGCCTATTTCTCTCACCCACTTTTGTGTTCCATTAGTAACAAAAAATATCATTTATCAACTCCAGCTATGCAAAATATTTTTTTTTCTCTACAATCGGTAGTGGATCTTGTAATTGTATTGCACAGATTTAAAAAAAAACACATTTATTACATTTTTTTTCATTATTAAATAACTTTCAATACAAAAATTTGAATTAACCTAAAAGCCCAACCCTGCAAGTGCTTCAGAAGTGGAATGATATTCTTCAGGCAAGCATTCCAGTTGACTTTCATGAAAGTACTCAGGAGGCTCTGTGGACAATGCAGAGGTTCGCAGGACTGGGCTCCAAGTGTGCAAATCTTAGCTTATGGATCAGCGACAACACTAGCCTTGCTTTATAACATTATCACTGGGAAACGTCAAGAAGGGAATTCTGAACATCATTCGTGGACATTCAAAAGAGATCCTCCATTCAGTGGAGGATGTCTTTTCCTCCAGAGCTGTCTTTGTTCAGTACACAGGCTCCTTCAAGTCCGTTCTTGTCACAGTAACAATTTCCCATCAGTCCTGTTATTCAGCTTAGAGGCACAGTAAATATAATTAATCATACTACAAGTAGGTGTCTTACATTAACAAAATGCTACATAGATACTTTTTACTTATTCTCCATGGATTTACACCGGTTTCAAGTGAGCCGAATTGCCTAGAAAGCAGAACCAAAGCAATGATGTGTGTGTACAGCCTCGCGCGTGACCTACGGAGGCAGAGATGCAGAGCTGCTCAAGAGCATTGTGCCAGAGTGCTTAAGGTCATCTGTCATGTTATTAAGTGATGAGGAGGAAGATGCTTATGAACTGTGCCCGTTACTAGCTGAGAGAAAAGATGAAAATAGCTGCCTGCGACGACACCCTCATTTTGGGTACATGTTTGTGAACTCTGTAGGTGCAGAGGAGGGAGCTGAGAAAGTGTTAAAAACCAGAACAGCAGGATGTGTCTTTCTGAAAATGATGAACACCATGCATACGTTGTATACAATCAGACTTCTGCCCTCAGATCATATATTATTGAGTGAGTTCCACTTCCCTCAGCATAAAGAATGACACAGCGATACATGGTGTGAGATAATTTATAGGGCGCATTTGGTTTGTCTTCCCAGTGTAATTGTACTGCTGGTAACTAACATGGTGATCTTGGTTCCTCAGCTACCACTGCAGAAAGGACTAAATGCAGCGCACGTAATAGAACAGCAATTTTCATGATGCCCTATGTTCAGCTGTTATTAGCAGGGTCAATGATTGATCTAAAGCTGCCATCCTTGCTTGTCCTTGCTAGCTAAACTACAGTCTATCCAGTAACAGAAAGAAAAAAGGGGACTGCAGAAAATTTGCACATTTCTTTGTGGTTTTGCTTCTATTTCCATCTGTGAAAACAGCTTCCACTATAATGCTTGTTCCCTTCTTCTTCAGGTCCCCCAAAGGGTGGTGAATCTTGAGGTTTGTGTGGGGCCAAAGACGATGTACAAGAGGAATGAGCAGTGTTTGCATACAGATACCTAAAAGGTTTGCCAAGCTTACATGCTCTGAGCAGCTGTGAAAGCTGAAATGAAGGGTGGTTTCTGAGACACTCAAGAACATTTGGTCAAGAAAGGATGGGATTCCAGATGGAGTAGGAAGGAAGAGTGACTATGAGGCTGTTTCCCTCTCTTTAGGAAAACCAGAGTGACATGGATATGCACAGTCCTGCTGGTTCTGCTTCAGAACAATTTAAGAAAACTATGTCAGAGCTGCGCAGAAGATCTCTTCAGCCATCATGAGGCAGGTGTTCCTATCACAAGGAGAGGATGGCCTCAATAAGTCATGGTGAAATCACAGTAGTCTTGGCCCAAGGCCACAGCAGATCCTCAGTTAGGCACCTGGGGGCAGTGGCTGGTTCTCAGAAGGCCTTCAGAAGTACTTACTTCTCTCCAAAATAAAAGTGGAATCTAGGCATTTGTTTTCAGCAGCAGGCTAAGTTTTCTCTAGGTAAAGTATGGGTAGATATATAAAAGAACTATCAATCAGGCTCTTCCTTCTTTTTGTGACGAAGAATTGTGTGCTGCCTCTTCTCTATTTGTTTGAAGAGCATTTTATAAAGACAAAGACTAGCTGAATAGTGTCCAGTCCCTTGAAAGAGAAGCCTCTTTGCGGAGGAGAGAGGATATGCCTAATCTGTCGGGCTGGGCAGGATACCAGGTGAGTGCTCTTCAATTGTGCTTCTTGCTAATCACTAAATGCTTTGAGTCATCCGATGATTAGCAGAGCCTGGCCAGCCTCCATCCTCTGGTTTACTGATGAGCCTTCTTCTATTCCCGCTCTGCTTGTGGCGGTGACATCAGGCAACATCTAAGTGGAGGAGTCTCTGTGTGCGGACATGCTGGGGCCGAGCTTTCCCTTTGTAAAAGCAAGTGGCGTTCGAAGGAGATCAACACTTGGGCCAAGGCAGCTATGCTGCAAGCAGCTTAAGGCTGAAGCCAGTTATGTAAACTGTGGGATAGACACCTTTATATGCCTTTATTTCAATACATTTATAAGTTTTCTACTTTTTTAGCTGTTATAGTACAGCATTGTTTTTAATGAGCAATGGAAGCTGCCAGACTTCACATCCTTGCAGCTCTGTTAACACAAATGTCTGAGGCATTTCCTTAAACACTTTTCTTATAATTATACTCACATGAAAATGCACAGACACAGGCTGTGGTCTGATTCTGCTCTCTCAAACCAGTGTAAAGAAATCCAAGTGTGACCTGTCTCCCCTCAAAGTATGTGGAGGGGGAAAGGTCTGCTAGACTTCACGGCAGTGTGTGATGTTTGATATTTTTCTACTATGTCACATTAGGACTGAGACAGTTGCTTCTAATGAGGTGGACCCTGATTTGCTCCGCTGTTAATGAGTTCTGTAGAAGGTATGCCATCGTGTTCTGGGTTATACCATATTCATCAGATTCAAAGCAGTAAGTTTAAAATGTAGAGTAGCATTGTAATTCCTATACAGGACTATTGTTCCCTTACTTAATAGTAGCTTATTTCATCTCACAAATACTGAACTAGTTTAAAAAAAATGAGGTTCTTCTTATAGGATTTTTCCTGTGTGTTACATGCCAATACTGCCCTAAACGCAGCAGTCTCGTTAGCCATACAATTTAAAATAGTTTATGTAGAACAGTTCATAAAAACTGTGATAAGAAAAAAATAGTATTATTTGAAGCTGAATATTAACATAAACAATATAGAAAAAATACATATTTACATAATGCCAAAATACAATTATATACATTAATATCTATTACACTTAAATTATATATCTTTTAAAAAATCACTAGACCAATAAATTATACACAGTCTCAACAGAAAGGTCTGGCACCTTTCTAGTGCATGAAATACATACATAAAAAACCCCAAACAAAACCCCTACTTAACAAATGTGGTCACAAAAGCAGATGTCTGTAACATTCTTAGTGCCTTGAATAAACAGCATCTGAAATCAAGGAAAACTATGATTAGAAAAAATAAACCAACCCAGGTGGCTTCACATTCAACTCTGCCAGCTGACTACAGTGCTCTGGAAGGTGGTTGTGTGGCAGCAGCACTGGCTGGTGACTGATGTGACAGCTAAAAAGAAGATCCCAACCCTACTTTTGCTAGGACTCACAGCTTGTGCAACACTGGCTACTTCAGTGCTGGGCCTTCTTCACGCCCGCTCTAACTGTTGATGACAGCTCTGATTTCTATGGGATAGATCAAGAAAATTACTCTGATCTCTCATCATGTAATCTCAATTCCTAATGTCCATATTTGAGAAGCTGCTGAGATTCTGTTGTCTGATTCTGAAAACTTCTACAGCCTTTAGGAATTAGCTCTACTGCAACACACGGGCCACCTCTGCTTACAGCTACTCCAGAGTGGTCCTCATGAGAACAGAAGGTGAAGGGCAGTGCTAGTGACAGGTTTTCTACTCTGGCAGTTCTTATTGCCAAAGGACTGGATAGTGGCTAGAAAAAAGCCTATAAGGATGGAGAGTCGGGGGAGAAAGAAAACAGAGCCAGGGACAGCCACACTATCCAGTCAAGGCAGATGGGCAATCTCCTAAGGGCGCATATATGGTCAACAGCAAATGAGGGTGGTTCAGGACAGAAACCAAACTCTATGAATGACAGAAGAACCCAGTGAGTCCAGCCAGTGGCCTCAGT
Source organism: Coracias cyanogaster (assembly GCA_033124195.1). Taxonomy (NCBI): domain Eukaryota; kingdom Metazoa; phylum Chordata; class Aves; order Coraciiformes; family Coraciidae; genus Coracias; species Coracias cyanogaster. The sequence goes on from JAVSBS010004621.1 coordinate 64,687, forward strand.
GTGCTCAAAAGTTGATGGTGTAAACACTAGCGAGATAGAGGAGAAAGCCAGTATCATAAGAGGGAAGGGGTTCAGTTCCCCCAACAGCATAGGAATCATGAAGTGTGAGACAGGGAGAACATGAAGGTAAGGTAGGAGGAGGGAGAGATGTTACAATGACTACTAGTGGAGGAAATAAAGATGTGAGAGTGACAAGAGTGGAAGAATGAAGAAATGAAGGTCCAGAACAGAACAAATATTGATGGCAAGGGATTGCACAATTTTCCCTCTCAATTACATGGTGATTGAGCTATTACATTTGAAACACTTTACCCTTTGATAAACTTGCACTTACCTCTGTGATACTCTGGATTCACATTTTCATATATTGGAAACAAGGGATTTTCCTGTTCACTGCGAAGTTTTCTAGCTCTTAACACATCTCTCACACATTGATGTAGATACACATACTGACACTGCAAAATAATTTTAAGTCACTCTGGGAAATTTTTTAATTAAATTTTTGGTATTGTGAAAAATCATCACAGGCTAACTCCTTCACAAAAAATCAAGGGTGGGGTTAAAATGAAAATACACTTCTAGAATTAATCTCCTTTTCATGTTAGTAATATAGTAAACTTGTGTGATCACCTGTTTTTAGAAATGCTACCAGTAAAACATAAATGAACATAGTATGTTTTCACCGATCATGCCACGAGTGAAGGCTCTTTCAACTGTAAGGCATAACTTAACACAATGCTGTGCTGGATAGTTACTACTTTGAATGCTTTGGTATAAAGTACAACAGAATTAATATGTACAGGGAAGCACATAGAAGCGAAACAATTTCCTGATGTTTTGTTCTGGAAAGAAATATTTTCCACATTTTATCATAATACATAAATATTTCATAGAATTTTGATGACCTCAAATTTTATGGAAAAAAGTATTTTTTTGATCCAATGGAAGTTAAAAGATCACTTCTGATTATGTGGCGAATGACAGACTGTCCTTCCTGAAGACTGCCTTTGACAGAAGGGAGCTAAGATGACAGTCACAACCAAAGCAGGGAGAGTCAGCATGTTATTGACTATTTATCAAACTACCTTGATCAAATAGATTGTTAAATCCCCAGGCTTTGCTACTCTTTGTGGTTTATGACATAGGTCATTAGCATTTTTTTATTAGTGCAGCATGGTACCCCAAAAAGGCGAAGCATCTTCATATATCAAGGTGTACCTTTTTAATATTACTTTATCTCAAAGACATAATTTCTCCAATAATATGCATTTTTTCCCCCCCCACATCCCATTTTCTTATATTTCATAATAAATTCAGCTATAGCTCTGTGCATTTTTCTCAGCACTCAGGCTTTGGGCAAGTGAGGATGCTTGCTGTTATGTACGTATGGCTGCACCTCACCCACTAATTTGGTGGAAAGTTGGCCAAGGCATGGAGACCTCTTTTGGCAAAGACCATTTGGGACTGAAATGGTGGACAGCTTCTCAGCCTGTGTTACAGCTGCTGTGCCAAGCTCACTGCCTTTTGAGCTGAGGGACAGTTTTCTCTCACGCCTCTCACAGCTGCAGACTGTTGCCTTAAACAGCCTTCAGCCAAGTCTGAGGAAGGGGCAGTGGTTTTTTGCTGCTGTTTTACTGTGACTGCATAATGTCAAGCAGGATGGTGTTGTGACCTTTGGCTGGAGCATCTCATTGCAAACAGTCCTATCTGCTGGCCTGTGCTTCCCACTGTGATTTGGCTCCCATCACATCAACAGATGTGGTTTATCTCAACCCCCAAACAGATCGTGGAAGCCAAAATATGAATGGTAACGCCAGGAACTAGGGTCTTCACACACATCAAATGGAGTTTGTGGAGCAGATAGTTTCTTCCCCTTCCCTCACATCTTTTACTTTTTCTTTAAAAATGTGTAGGAAATAATTCATAATCCAGTGCTCATTGCAAACTGAGTCATCATAAAACTTCAGGATAAATTTACTTCATTTTCTTGAAGGAAGATGAGAGATTGTATTGCTTGTGCTCCAAGCTACCTTGACGAAAAGGAGTTCCAAATCAGAAACCATCTACAGATGCATTTGACAGTTCAGATGTATAAGACTCGCTGAGAATACAGCGGCTCAGTGGCTGTGCACTGACACAGGTATGTGATCAGTCTATAAGAATGATACAACTCAAGAGGGGTGAGGAAGCGTGAGCTGCAAAAGCTTTCTGTCAGCCTGTCTCTGGGATGCTGATTGTGAATTCTTCCAGAAGCAGACTGGTTACAGGGATATGGGTAAGACTTGAGACACTGCCGGTTTGGGGCGGAAGTTCATGTAGTACTGGTAGTGAGAAGGTAGGGTGCTCCTCACTATTGCTGTAGATATTTTGCTTGGGTCTGGGTGCCTTTTGACTTAGATGTCATGTCAAGCTCATGCCAAAGGTGGGCTCCATATCACACAACTCCCGTTGTCTGTAAGTCTCCTGTCAAATTTAGACTCTTGAGGTAGTTGCCTCTTTTTTCCAGCTAGGGAAAAAGAGCCACTCTCCTGAGATGCTTGTCTGCCATTGCTGACTGCAGCTGATGGGAATGTAGAAGGACAGATGGATCTGTCTCTGAGGATGCCCAGACCGGGCTGAGACTCTGTCTCCCTTCCAACCGAAGTTCTTCTGTGATTAAGATAGTTCCAGGAAATCTCTCTTGCATTCCCAGTTGAGCCTCTCTTTACACCCACGTGTGACTTTTACATCTATCAGAAAGTGCTACCACTGATATTTTCATTTCCAAATTGCAACAAAGAGTTCCATTAGTAACAATCTACAGGCAGACCTATCAAAACTTGTTCTAATTCCTCTATTAGCAGTTCAGAGGGAAAACGTAAAGACTGCCTCCAAAACTTGCTTTTATTAAATAAGCTCCTAAGTGTTTAGCTGCTATTAGTGTAATGTGATTTTCTTGCAGTTTTAAAACTGCAAGCACAGAAAGAAATCCCAAACACGTACTTTTTCTGCACTTTGAGAATAAGTGTACTAGCTTTTGCACAGTATGTTAGGAGAATGCTGATCGACTTTCCAATACCATTAATGAAAATGACAGAGCAGCTCAATAAAAAATGAACTGCAAAGCCACAAGGTCACAGTGCTTAGAATTTTAAAATTATGCACATCTATGTTTCTCTGTCCTTCATTCCTTTTCCCTATTATGTTGACCTATCTGATTTAGTCTTATTTTCCAAACCCATCCCTGAAAGATCTGTCTCTGCTCAAAGCTTATTTACCAGACACTGCACTAACACAACAACATCCTGTTAAGTGTCTGCTGCAGAATGCTGCTGGGATGACTGTGGGACAGTGCCAATAGGAGAAATCTATAGGAAGCATTGCTGTCACTTGTATATGGCTTAGACTCATTGTATGAGATCCAACAGAAACAATCCTGAACTAGGAATTTTCAGAGCTAAAACATATCTAACTAGTATTTCACTGTGATGTGCTTTGAGAGCCTTTAAGATGAGAGATTGATTATTATACACTGCAGCTGGTGTTGCTGTATGACAAAACTTACCTCAGTCTGAACCATGTGAACCCGGTGAAGCCTTAGATCATGTACTGCTGCGTAAATGTCAACAGTGTCCTTTGAATCCAGCTGCTGCAGAATTCGGTCCAGTGCAATGAATGTACCAGTCCTGCCAACACCAGCACTGGAAAAGAAAACAACCCAAAAGATTTAAAAGGAGATGGATCAAAGCACTCACTATCTTTATGTGATACTTTTGTAAAGTTCAGATCTTCAGGGTGAGAAGCTCATTGTACAAACGGCATCTCTGGGACTTCAAACACGTTGTAGTGGAATTTGTTTAGGAAGGAGGAAAGGATAGTGATAGTACAGGTATCTCTGCTACTGCTGGTACTGCTTTCTGCTTTGGATTAACTCAAGTCATTGAGATACACTGAGAGGTTGCACCTGACTATAATTTTTAAACGTCTTCTCTCCAGGGACGCATCAGTAGGCTTGATTCTAAAAGATCAGTTGGCTTCTGCCTTGTGGAAGTAAGGCAAAGTAACCCAGAGTCCCCAACAGCTGAAATGCTGAGAGGTAGGGTTTGGAGACAGCAGGCCGGGAAGAGGACAGCTGACCTGCCAGTGATACAGTAGACATCTGACACATTGCAGCACATGACATACAGCCAGACACAGGTGGGGTCATGTCAGATACATGGCTCAGCCCATATAATCGGTGGAGGGGTCAGATACTACATTCAGGTAGCACCAGTGAGCATATGGCTTTATCAGAAGACACACACAGCATCACACTGCATGCCCTCACTCTGTAACCCTGTATTCTGCTGCAGCTGGTCAGCAGATCACAGATCAGGCAGTCAAATTTTGTGTCTATGTGTGTAGGGGTGGATCACGGAGCAGAGGAAAAACCGCAGCCTATGGCTGTGTGGTGGGTCAAACCTGGCCGAGCGCCAGGTGCCCACCAAGCCACTCTATCACCCCCCCTCTCCTTCCCCTCCTCAGCAGAGCAAAAAGAAAGGGGAGGAAAATAAGATGAGAAACAAAAAGTAGTTTAATAATAATA
>JAVSBS010004622.1:35557-51053 GCA_033124195.1 Coracias cyanogaster
ATTAGTAAAGAACTGTTATTCCTATTTCCTATATCCTTGCCTGAGAGCCCTTGATTTACAATCATTTGGAGGGAGAGAGGTTACAATTCCCATCCCAAGGGGGGTTCTCGCCTCCCTAACAACACCTGTCCTTCAAACCAGGACATCTGGTAATTGGGCCTGTCTCAGGGAAGGCAAGATGTGGTTCCAATGATTGATCTTGCTCTCACAGTCCCTGATGTTTCTCAACCTACTCACCTCGTCCTGGAGTTCTATTACCAAGTGGAGGAGTTCCCCAGTCTGGGCACACCTCCCACAGGTGTGGTCACTGCTGCCATCCTGTACTGGTGTAGGAATAGGGCACAGCCTGCAGACTGTTGTCTGGGTGGCTGCACGTTCCCGCTGGAACTCCATCTCAGAAGTTGCATCAGCTTTGGTGGATGAAGAGCTTAGAGACGCCATGGCTTTCTGCAGGGTGGAAAACATCCTTCTCTGGTCAGGGCTGTCAGAGCTTTCAGCACCGTTCCTGTGCACTCTTCCAAGAAAACTGCTGCACAAACTGCCACGTCATGCTGTTGCTGATAGGCCATGCTGTGTTCACTTTCTCTGGTTGCTGCACTCCCCAAGGGCTTCCTTTATAGGTGTGAGTGTGGTCGTCATTGCTCTGGCAATGCCTAGGCCTCTTCAGCCTGTCCCTCAAGAGCTACTGGCTCCTGGAAGGTCTCTCTGCTTTCTTGGTGTTTCCCTGCCAAGGGAAAACTCAGAAAAGCCCCTGTACACTGAGATCTACTTCTCAGCTGTGGGATGGGCAAGCTCTGGAGCAGCTCGTCCTGAAGCAGTGGGGAGGAAAGCCCATTTACGGGTCTTATATTTTAACAGGCATGTATATAGGAACTTGTAGTCTCTGTCTACACATAGCAGCCACTGCCTCTTGAATGTGTTCAGTGATACAGAGTGTTTTGTTGAGATGAATGTATGCTGATGGCTTTGGACACATTCAACTGCTTATTGGCATCCTGACTTTGTCAGTTCTTGGAGTTTCAGATAGATTGCTATTTTCTGGAGCTAATCTGTTCCTGGGAGACTTTCACACATTACCCCTCACCTCACATATTTTTTGTCTTCATGCTGCTCTTTTTTGGTAACTCTTTTTCCAACAGCACCCATAAGCACGTATAAACACATTTGTAAACACCTTGAAAGACAGAAAATGAACAGGTTTTCTTCTAAGGGACCCAGCTAATAAAAGGCTTCTCTGGTATGTGGACAAGTGATTGCAATGCCTGTGCAACAGGCATCCAACATAATGGCAAAATGTAGGACATAGAAACTAAAGCTAAACATCTTTATCTTGGACATATCTGATGATCACATAAGTAATCTATCTAATATATTGCACTTTTTTTTCAGGAACTGGAATTAAAAGACAATATTATTTTTATAAAGCTAGAAAGGTCAAAGAGAAATCTGCTGCTTGAGTGCTACCCTGAGAAATATAATCTCCCCAGAGCAAGAGTTTAACTTCTGCAAATTACTTGCATTCTTTTATTTGTAAAATCATCATTCTTTATGCATTCTGTTTGTGGTCCATCCCTTTCAACTCACTGTTGGTTGACCTTTTTTTTACTAAGCTGCCTTGTTACTCCCCATTTCCTGTCCAGCCATGAGAAATAATAGATTAGATAAAGCTTTCACTGCAGGAACTTGAATATTATCTCTATTCACAACTTTGTTGTCATGCTTAGTTGAGCTACTGTTTTTACTTCATTAGCACTGAATGTAAATATATATATGATACTATAAAAAATAAATGAACAGATTTCTTCCTGTAAGATGCTAAATTGTATCATATCATATATTTTAAAAGTGTCTGCATTTCTTAAGACATGCTCTTCCTCAGAACATTTATAGAAATTGAATTTATTCAAGAAGGAGTATCTGCAGGACCTGAATCAAAATCAAATAAACCCCTTCCAAAAATGATTAAACAGACTAACAAATGCCCCTCTGTTCCCTGAAAAGAAAGGAATATTTTTCTGTTATTATCATTCTTCCTTTTAGTGTTTACATTATTACCATTCCCTTTTCTGGTGTGTATCAGGAGAAAGAGGATCATATGAATATGAAAAGCAGTGTTTTATATACTTCAGAAACATTATTTTCTTCATATTTACTATCCAATAACAAATGCACAGTTTAACCACAAATATAGCATGCAGAAAATAGAGCTGCTGTTAACAATCCTATTTCATCAAAATCAATTTCTTAGTTCTTTTCCTTGATTATTTCCATAGGTCAGAATCAGCCCCCATCTATTACTTTGCAACACCCACAAATAATACTCTTATTACAAGTGTCCTAATAGACACAGTTAGGCATTTTCTATACTGTTTTTCATCTCAGGTAATATGATCACTGTAGGGCATGTCTAAGTTGTGAATAATTTCACAAGCTTTGAACAAGAAAATTTACATGACAGAAAGCAATTTTGCCTTAAAAAAATATTAAGAAGAAATAAGATGCAGTAACAAAACATTCCCAGATTGTTTGTTAAAGGACAGTGAAACAAATTGCAAAAGGAATCATTTATACACTTTGGTGTACATTCTCTCCTCAGATACTTTTGGTCACGCTGAAGTAAGACTGAATCAGTGCCCACTGCTTATTCAGTTTCGTGTGTCAGGTACAACATAGCAGGGGGTGAAATGAATTCATCTTCCTGTCTTCAAGTGAACTAAAAGTAATTTTAGTCTTCCCATGTGGTCACTTGAGGTGCTTGTCATGTTCAAGCTAATGATATCAGGCACCCTCAGGTTGTTTAAGTATTCATGAAGTAATTAAATTCTCATTAACATATAAATAAAAGAAAACTGAAAACAAGTTTAGGAGGCACCTAACATCTGTTCTAATGCTTCTAAGTATTAAAATGTGCCACATACATAAAGAAAAGTGCATTCTGTTCAGGGAAGTATTTTGCATAGATTATTTATAGAAACTGTAATTAAACTGATTTAGCATATTAAGTAAAGTTAACAGTAAAGCATTGTTTAAGCAGTTCATGTGTCTCTGTCATCTAAATAAGGAATTTAAGATAGGAAAGGGAGAAGTAAAATTAATTTTTGCTTGTTCCGAAATCCAGATAAATTTACAAGAACAAATGAAAATAGTCCTTTAGAATCAGAGAAATGCAAAATCTCACACTGCAGGCATACTTCCAACTGCTCATTCAAAATACATTGAGGTTTTTTTAATAATAAATACTGACATTTGAAAAAAAATCACAACAATTCTACAATGACTCATAAGTTAACTACTATTTGTCTTTAAATTATGTTTAATGCACAATTCTATCTTAAAACTTGAGACTTTTTTCCAGACACTACGTTCCCGTCTAAAAATGAATTTGTCTTTCTAACATTAAACAATTTACTGCTCTACATACGTGGGCTATTTTTCAAAAAAAATATCAGAACAAATATATTTTACCAATCAGCCGCATGTGTACCTGCTGTTCCACACCATGCCACTGCAGTTTTCTGTATGATGGAAATAGCGAAATAAACCTTAATAATCTTGAACCATAGTTTGAGATTGATAGGCTGGAAAATGGCAAAGGAGGTAGAAGGTGCTGTGACAGAAGAATCTTCAGAATAGGTTAAAACAACCATTTCATCAAACAAGGGCAGCTGTGGAAGAATGCATTTCTGAGAAGTAAATCTTTCAAGTGCAATATACAGAATTGATTATGTTCTTTTCTCTTTGTAGCGATCTGTGTCTTGTTTCTTTGTAGCTATATTAAAAAGTATTCCATAGTGGTATTAGTTCATTGTGCTCTTATTGACATAAGTACGTAAGATATATGCTTGTATTGCCCTTACCCTTAATAGAGTGGAACGTATAATCTGAGAAATTTAATATTTTTTACTGTTTATTTTATACTATTCATTTCAAAAAACAATATTTCATCACTTATTCAAATTCTGCTTGCCTACCATAGTTTCTTTTCAATATGATGCCTACTGAGGGAAACATATGCCAATTACACAATGTGTTTGGTGCATGCTGAAAAGGGTGTATTGCAAAAATAAAGGGCACATAGACCTACCTGAAAGAAAAAGATAAACCTATTTTTTTCTGTTTTTAACTGTGGCTGACAAAAGAAAAGTAATTTAAAAATAGCTGCAGTCAGTTATCATTATACACATAAGCAGCTATTATTCTTTTATGATGAGTGCTATCCACCACTAGTAACAACAATTGCAAGCAACAAGTGAAAGTATTTTCATCTTTATTTGGTTCAAAACCTGTTGGTCAACTCATATCAGTACCAGACAACTGTTACAATTAACTGAGAATAGTATTTTCTTAGGCATTATAACTGTGAAAGAAAACCATAAGCTAATATAGCATAGAAAAAATATATACTTTTATTTGTCCAAAATCCATACTGCAATGAAGACACTAACTGAAGCCTAGATAATTACAATCTTATACTGGTAAATACTCATGAAAAATTTATTTGGTGACTTGTGAAACAGGACAAGGAAATTAAACATTACAAGGTTTGCTTCAGAGAATGTCTGTCCCAGAGCAATTATCTGTGTTTATCGAAGTATCCCTACTGATCTTAGATTATCTTACAAAACATGAGAGAAATACTGCCTAAACAAACTCCAATCTTTTCAGTACCCTAAAGATGGGGAACAAACTGATAAAGTCTAAGACTGTATAAATATAAAGCAACAATATTTGTATAATCTCTTTTATGTAGGGATAGGTAGTAAGGATGCTGTGGCATCTAATACTCATTCTATATTATAGCCTATATTTTATTCATATCTGTCAAAGCACTAGTTTAGCAATCTTCATGAATAAGCTTTCATTCAAAACCAAGGAGTGGTGTGGCTCCAAGGTAGAATTCTCATGGAGAAAAGATGTTAGATTCAATACTTCTTAACCACATAGGATATGTTTCATAAAAATGCTATCAGCATGATTAAATAAAGACATATTGGAATATATTTTAAAAATGGTTTAACCATATTTCTACCTGGAAACAAACCAAAGTCTAGAGAATTTACAATACTCTGTGGCAAAAAATTGTTGAGTTTGCTATTAAAGATTCATCTATCTCTTTAGTGCATCTTCCACTGCCAGAGACAGTTACAATGAATTCTACACTGACCAAAAAGTAAGTCAGTCATCAGTACATCAAACTGATTATTCAATTGTACATTTACTTTGCTAAATAAAACTAGCCAGATCTCAAAACCTCACTTGACCATCTACACTGTGCTTGTAAGATCACACCCTGGCTACGTTTCAGACAACTCTAAATTAATCTGAGATACGTAATTTCCAGAGTTAAGTAGCTTATTGCATGTGAACAAAGCTGTTCCACACCACACACGTCTTCAAGGTCATGACAATAATTTTTATTGCTGAAATCATACAACTGTTCCATTCTGAAATGGAACAAGATGTGGCAAGGTATACAAATCTTTCAACCTTTATCCATGAGAAATGACTGATTTCAAGGACATCACTTTCACATAAACAACAGTATGTACTTTTTTGGGCATAAAACATGCAGATATCAAATGTTTTATTTAATTTTTGCTGTTGGTTTAAAGGATTGTTCTAACTTTAGATTCAATGCATATTCAATTTAGTTGAACTCTCATGAACCAAAAAGGAAAAAGATTATTCACTGTGTAACTGAACAGTAGAATCACTTAGCTCCATATAGTTTTGTAAATATTAGCAGTTCTCTATGTTAAAAATATGAAAGGGAAGGAGAATTAGCTTATGGTTTTTGAACCTTAAAATCTATGGTACTAACTATTGATAAAACAACGATTGTTTTAGAGATATTCAGGAGCAGTACACTAATTTGTTTTCCTGCTGTCTAATGGAGCTACAGAGTAAATTAGAATGAGGAGTTAAAAATGTACAGAAGACAGTGATGGACGGCATTTGCATTATGATCAAGCACAGGATCTATCCAGATACTACTAATGACAATCATTTTATTCTGATTACTTTCAAATAATTCCCCTGCCCTTGAGGAATAAAGAATAAGACAATACAACAAAAAATATTTTTCCTACCTTCAGCGAGAATAATATTTTCTGAGGACAACAGGGAATAAGAAAGAGACATAGATTGCATACGTTTTTTTCCCAAGTGTCTTAGTTATTAACCAGATGTCGAACTAGCATTTATTTAGAATTTTCAAATAGTAAAATAGAATTAACAAGTTTTTTGAAGGTTATTGAACCATCACTAGGTTTTTTTATAGAAGACTGGGAATGATCAGCTGTACTTATGCTCCTTGTGAGAACAAATTCAGTAACATTAACTTAGCTAATTATGATTAATGTAGGGCGTATAGTTTTATTCTTTTTGTCACAGTATGCTTTTCTGAACTTGAATAAATCACTAAGAGCAGAGCATTCAAGGTACTTAAAATTAAACACCTACATTTGTACTTGATGCAATGGAAGACTGTTGTCTACAGTGTATGATTTCTTTCAAATGTCCAATGTAGAAAATGATGGGGCAGTCAATCCTCTTCTCTGTATCAGAAAAAGATTACTACCTGAAATACTGACCATACTAGTCCCATATGATCCTTGTATTTCTTTCACATTTATCACCTATATATTCACATGTTCTACCTTGTCTTAGTGGAAAGGAAAAAGCACAGTGGGAAGATAAAAAAAGCTATTCCTCCTTTTTTTTTTTTTTTGTTTTTTTTAGTTTGGATAATGATTATCAACAATCTTATTACATGATGAACCTGTGCTGTCTACATATTTAAACTCCACATCTTGGCTTTCCATAGCTAGATTATCTTCCAGTTGAAAGGGGAAAAAAAAGAAAAAAAGATGATTTAACTATATTAATAACACTTGTGCACCACTGCCTAACTTCAGATGCTAAAACAGCTTTGAGAACAGTAGTTTAACACAATGAGGTAAGATGCCAGAAACTGAGGCAGGGTTGGAGCTCAATAATCTGAATTGCTGCTTATGACCCAGGGAAAATTAAGCTTTAGAGTTTCAATTTGACCAGAATTTGAGAATATTCGCCAGAGTCCTGAGTGCACTCCCTCCTTGTAGGTGTTTGGCTGGCTGGGCCCAAAGTCAGTTTCTTTGCAGACAAGGGCTGTTGTGAAAAAAAACCAGCACAAACCCAAATAAAGCTAGAAGAGAGAGCTTACCCCTCCTTCTGGAGCTGCTTGAAGTTGAGACTTTCTTTCGTGGCTCCAGTTCTGCCACATTGCAGGTGTGCCACAGATATGCCAATGCCTGATCTAATATCCTCTCAACCTTGACCCTCACCCTTACCTTCTGACATGGCTTCCTGGCTTGCCAGATGATCACTAATCTGTACCTGATCTTGAACTCTGTCTCTGATCTTGACCTGGATTTGCTGACTTGCCTTCTTGACTTCTTATCAGTGAGGCCATTACTCTGGCCACATCTTTTCACCTTCAGCTCCCAACTCATCTGCTGTCATGAGCAGCCTGCCCTTGCTGCTCCCTCACAGGACTAGGCTCTTCTCACTGTGTTCAACACATAACAATGGTCATTGCTTTGCCCAGTTTATTTGGTGGTAGGGAGCAGACATTTTTATTTCTTTACATCAGAGACTCTTATTTTTTCTTCTTTCTCATCACAAGCCTAGCAGTCCATGAAACCCATAGAGGAGTGCCAAAACTAAGTCCTGACTATGATTATATCAATTTAGAAAAGAAAGTGCTTAGTTCCCTTGAAGCACCTTCACTTGCTTTGTGTCCATATCTAAAAGTCTTTTTTTCAGGTAAATTTCAGTTTTGGAGTGGTTGCTCCAAGTTATCAGGTGATTTTGGTAGGAGCTGAAGTCTTGCCCAATTGGGGCACATGTGGGAAGGGTGTTCCACATCACCTCTTCCTTCAAACTCACCTTCATTTTCAAATACATATTGCTGATTCAAATACATATATTGCTGGTGGAGCAACTAATCCTGAAAACCGTATCCAGACACATGAAAGACAAGAACATGATCAGGAGTAGTCAGCAGGGACTTATGAAGAGGAAATCTTTCCTAGACTTCAGTTTGCAGATGATGAGGGCTACAAGGATGATTAAGGGACTGGAACACCTGCCTTATTGCCGCAAATACGTGAGACAGAACGGAGCTTGATACAAGCTAATGTTCATTTATTCGATTGAAGGGTCTATTGCATAAAGCAATTCATATTGCACAGTATGTCCCGGTCCCTCTATTGTATACAATCATTGCTTTTTTATATGCTTAGATTGACTGTGTGCTCTAAACAGATTGGTCATTTAGACATATTCCGCGTATACGGCAATACCTAATTGGTTACAACACATCACCTCGTTAGTACGTAAATATCAAACTATAAACATGTTAAAAGGAATCTCCTCACCATAGCAACGCATTCTTTAGATTTCTTATGTCAGGGCGTTCTGACCTTATTTATATTAGTTTGGCACCATCTGCCTAAGTTAAAGACTTTATTTGTCTTTTCTAGCTGGTTTGTCTATCTTTTACACTCCCTTTTATCTTATCAATAGTTCTTGCCTGTAAGCTTCAGCGTTCTTGCTCTGCAAACCTTTTCTACATTACAAAACTTAGGGTGAAGCTTTTTTGGTTGGAGCAACATGGCAAAGCAAGATGAGCGCAACCAAATGCGCTGTAAAATTGGCCAGACCTGGCCTTCCTAGAACATCTCACCATTCAGGTCCAGAGGGTAAGCCCAGCAGCAGGCCCCTGGGTCTGGTATTTCGGCTGTATTTCAGTGGTGAAGTCCCACCGTTAACCAGGGAAGCACGGGTGCTATCTAGTGACCACCACAAGTATTGCAACATCAGATTAATGAGAATTGTAGTTTTTCTGGCAATACGCTTTGTCTCAGTGCACTGACGTTCTCTGCTATCCAGGTGCACAGGCGGGCAAAGGGCTCATTGGAAGAGAAGAAGAGCAAATGGAGTTTCTGCCTCCATTTCATAGCATACAATATGTTTCAGTTTGAACCTGACAAGCTGCTGCCTAGTTTAAAACATTTGGCAATATCTGATGATACTTCCTTTTATTCTAGCTATATCCTCTTTAGTAATATTTTCAAATAAGTATTTTACTGTTAGGCTGAAATGCAAACAGATTATCCAAAACTCTATAGCACAAAAAGAGAGCCAGGTTTGCTCTAAGAAACTGCAAACCTAAGCCTGGGAAAATGAATTTTTAAATCAATTGCTCAAGATAGCAAAGCAAATATATCTTGCTAGCTTGCTTGCTTACCTTGTCTTGATTTATGTATGCATTTACTCGTAGCCATAATTACTGTGTCAGCATCAGTTTTGTGGAGTGAACCCAAGTAGCATTAGCATTAACAAGTAGCATAAATTGTAAAGTAATATCAAATTAATGATATGATAGCTTTTAGGATCAATTCAATAATGTGTTTGATTTTGATTTCTAGTAACATACAGAAAGCAAAGCTGCCTATGAGGGGAATTTAATATCCTGAAGTTTTGAATGAAAAATGATCAGTTGTTCTCATAGGTAAATGGTTCAATGGGAAGAGTCAGCAAGACCTTCACATCTATATTGGCATTAGCTACGGTGTCTCCAGATCCCATAACTGAGATACCTATAAAAGTCCTTCAGAAAAAATAACTTGCTACCCCCAGATATATAGTGCCTTATCTATAAACAAATGCCCTGATGTTATATGGACAGAATCCAGTTCTGCTGGGAACTTGAGGCTGGGTGGAAAAATCCAGTACTACATATGATTTCTGCACTAAAATAACAGACTACTGTTCTGCTTTTTCGTGAAAAAAAAATAAAGTGCATACTACTATAGGACTTAATATTCTTTCAGCAATATGTTTTTTACTTGGTTTGCTTCTTACACTGCTAATGTAAAGTAAATGGGATATGAAGTAATCTTAGAATGTGAATATATAGAGCCAATGATATTCTTCATGGATTTCAGGATTAAGGTAGCAACCTTTAGGCAGCTGGATTTGGGCAAGCATCTCTTTGGTAAGGATAAGGAGGGGAATGAAAAGGACCTCATTAGTTCTGGCAGTGCCTGTGGTCCTGGGGCTCAAGTGTGTACCTGCCTCAGCCTGTGCAGCTCCATGGCAGGGTTTTGGAGGCTGTGGGGCTGAGCTCTGTGTGCCCCAGCTCTCTCTTCCTGGATAGCGTTTCACACACCTCAGCAGTCCAGGCATTGGAGCTCTTTGCTCTCTCCTGGCATTGCTGTCAGCTTCAAGTCATGTTCTCTGGACAGCAAATGCTGCGTGCTCTACTAGTGATTAATCCTGTGTCTCTAGGTAGCTTGCTGAGTGGCTTGGTAGTGCATTCACCCAGTTCCTCTGCATGACTGGTCCCGTCAGGAGTGTCATTGGCCCCTCTCCTGTCTTATTTACTTCACTGAAGAGCAGTCATATATTTTTTTTCTGCATTTTCGTCTTTTTCTTGTGCTCTCCATTTCCATGTGTGTTGCTCAGAGGTTGCATTTGTATGTGGAGCAAAGTTTCTCTGACACAGTTCTGTAGTTAACTACAGCTTAAAATCAAATGCTTCAGAAAGAGCTGTTAAGAAAGCTGTTAAGAAAGACGCCAGGTCCTGGGCATTTGGTTCCTCTGGCACCCACTGCTTGGAGATGCAGGCTTTTGTTCACCTCTTCCTCCTTTTCAGAACACACTCTGAATGGGCCTTTTGTCCCAGGTGTTTAAAGTTTAGATTATCCCACAGAACTGGTTTTAGGCACAACCACACATATATGGCTCAATGGGTACAACTTCGGAGACTGGTTGAGAGAGGAAAGAAATAGAAATAATTTAGACGAGCTGGTGCTAGAGGAAGAGTAACATGGGGCCATGGTTTCAGTTCATTTTATCCCTGTTACTCTTGGCGCAGTCTTGGTACAGCTGAGGTGACCAGACATGTAGGTACCTCTGAAAGACTTCAAGTTCCCCTTCTACCATCATTCTACCTCCACTTCTCATCACACATTCTGGATTCATGGTGCTTCAGGTGAGTTTTCTGTCTCTTCAGGCTCTCCAAACAGTATAGCATTGAAGAAAACCACCAGGTGCGCAAAGGGTAGGGATGGAGAAAGGCTAGGTAATTATCCTATTGGTGGCAGCTAGCCAATATAGATTGACTTAGGTGCAGTTTGAAATGGCAGCCTCTGAGTGAAGGAGTCTGACAGCAATCGGCTTCAGTCAGCATCTAGCTCCCAAACTGATGAGCTGTAGGTAACCTGAGCATCTGCACACTGGCTCTTACATGGACTGCTTGAGCATGCTTTGCCTCACACTGAAGTGATGCACCACTGCTCTGCTCGCCCTAGCTACAGGTTCCCAATCTGAGCTTCCCAGTTACTTTCCCCTTTCTTTCTCTTGCCTCTTAAAAACACATTTTTGGTAGTTTTATTTGCTTCTCTAGTAGAGCACTTCTGGCCATTCATTCTTTGCTTAGGAGATTTTCAGAAGGGAGACCCTCAACAGCCTGCAAAGGGGTGTGTACAAAAGCTTGGCTGGTGCAGGAAGAACCACCAGGCACTTCCAATAGATTTTGGAATTTATGCTTCATTGTCTATATGTTGTTTATGGAAAACTCTAATAGGAAGGGGAAAAAAAGGTTTGAAGATTTTTCAGAATCATAGAATAGAATCACACAATGCTTTGGGTTGGAAGGGAACTTTAAAGGTCGTCTAGTCCAATCTTTAACTAAATCAGGTTCCTCAGAGCCCCATCCAACCTGACATTGGATGTTTCCAAGGATGGGGCTTCTGCTACCTCCATGGGCAACATCTTCCAGTATTTCACCACCCTTGTTATAAAAAAATGTCTTCCTTATATCTAGTCTAAATCTACCCTCTTTTAGTTAAAAGCCACTACCCCTTGTCCTGTCACAACAGGCCCTGCTAAAAGGATTGTCCCCATTTGACAGAGTACTTTCTCTCTTACCTTTATTCACCAAGTAAATTATATTTCCACGTTATTTTTCATCCTGTAGTATTAAACTGCCGTTTAACTTACCCTGACATCCAGGCTAAAAGGTAGGGATCACAATGATCTGTCTGATTATTGTGCATAGTTTCAGTGATGTGTAAATTACTGGGTTTACATGGAATACATGATCTCACTACTGAAGCAATTAATCTTTTTTTTTTTTTAAGTCTAGCATTGGGTGGCACGTATCTTTAACTCATTTTCATTCCAAACGAAATAAAATTTTTACAGGAATTCTGTATTCAAAGATGAGGTATGATAGCTTAAGGGACATGGGGTTGTATTTCTCTGACAGAGCCAAGATGTGAATTCCTGCCTTAGGGGGAAAGCAGAACTCAGTTTGAGCTATAGAGTTTACCTGTGCTCTCATAAATCACTTCTCATTAGTGACCTGAAAATTCTTAAATAAATCTGGTTTAATCATTTCTGTTAAATAGGAATTTATCCTCTGATGCACTAATTCCTAGGTTTCCCTTCAAAAATGTAGTTTTATTAAAAATAGTTGAACCTTCTTCTGCATGTTTATTCATGAGTGTAAAGTTTTGCTCATGCCTGAAAACAGATAGAAAGCTGATGATTTCTGCTTTATCCTGCCAAAGCGTAGGATGATGTCTACCATCCTACATTATACCAAAGCATATGTCAGCAAGGTTGAGAGAAGCTGCTTTTATCTGAATAAATCCCTAAGTGGTTGATTTTTTTAACATGTATTGCTGATGATTTAAAATTTGGCATGGAAAATGCATCTATTTAAAATGACAGGTAGTTACTAGTGATTTTTTTAAAAAAATCTCTCAATGTAAACTAGTGTGAAAGTAGGGAAAATATTACTGGTGAGTTTACAATTTGAAATAAAAAAATAAATATTTTAACACTGCCGTTTCTAACTGTGCTATTTCCCCAGATGTAAATGAATAGAGTTGTATTTTAGTAGGAGAGGCTGATATGTCCTTTTGTTAAGAGACGTTGTTAGTGGGAAATGTATTGAGTTTCAGAAAACTGAGTTTAATATGGGTTTCCAACTGTTTGGCTGTTACCATCTTTTGTCATGTCTCCTTACTGGTTGTTTTAAACTAATGTTCTTCCACACCTCTCTCCCCCGCTGTTGGCTCAAGATCAACAGGGGTAATTGATTGCCTCCATGAAATGCAGCAACTTATTATGTACTACATGAACAACCGTAACCCCCTCTGAGTAAATGTAAAAGGAGACTTTTCCTTTACCTCATTCAACGGCAATAAATTAAATGTCTTAAAGCAGCAGTAGGTATAAGGCCTCTATAAAACTATGGGGTTTTAATAACTTCAAACTGATACTAAACTTCATAGGCAAAGCAGAATGTTCAACTCTTGCAAAATTAACACAAATGTTACTACTAAAAGCAGTAAGACAGTAAATTAAAGAAATTTAATGGATGAAATTTGAAAAAAGAAAGGAGTGAGCAGAAAAAAAATGATGGAGTAGGATGACTACAAAGCCTTGGTCCTCCTCTTAAGTAAAAATTATAATTTACACTTTTTTTTGGTTCTTTTTCTATTATTGTAGTTAAAACTGCCAAAGTAATGCTGGTTTACACAACAGTAGGCCTTGCCAGTGCTCAGACATAAAAGCAAGCGGTCAGATCCTGGCAGTCACCTCCCCTCAGCTGGCAAGAAGCATGAGGTAAAACACAATCATTCACACATTGACTACAGAGGCCAAGTCTACATGCCACGTATCCCATTTGCCACATGGTCAGGGGACACACCCAGTTGTTTGCTGCAGCTCAGGTGACATGGTAGCTGCTCCTTAAGCTGTAGTAACTTACTCACTTGCCTGAGTCCTCAAGAAAGAGCTGCACAGTTTTGCAGAGACATTTAAGGTGTCGAGTTGTTGCCAGTGCACTGAAACTGGCTTTGTCCTTTCATCTGCTTTCTCCTTTCTCTGTTTCATGTAGTACAACTTAAGATATTAAGGGGTGCAGTGCAATGAAGCTCAGGTCTAACTTCTTTTATCATGTGAACGAAGAAGGAAATCAAAAGTAAAATCAAACATGGCATCTTAGCTGTTATTAGATATGTCTTGTAAGTATGTATCCTTCTTTGTGTTTTCAGACAGCTGAAGTGGCACTAGCCAATTTGAAGAATAAATACGAAAATGAAAAAGCAATGGTGACTGAAACCATGACCAAACTACGGAACGAGTTAAAGGCTTTGAAGGAAGATGCAGCAACCTTCTCATCCTTGAGAGCAATGTTTGCAACCAGGTAAGGGAAATGGTTTCACTGTCTGGCTCAGCACTGTAAAAGTAAATAGGTATCTGCTAAGTGAGAACAGACTTAGCCGTGTATCTGGGTTCTTAGGAGAGACAAATTATTTTCTTCAAGGTCAGAGGTTTGCTGGATGAAGGTAAATGAGTGCACACTGTGCAAAACCTGCAAGCTTTCAAGTGTTACTGAGATGTGTGTCTTGGAAAATAAAGCTGGAGAATGAGAATAGCAATGTCAATATAACCTTGAGTAAAGTGTTAAAAATGCCAATATATGCCTGCTGTATATTTGCATTTATAGGGCTTTTTAAAGTGGAAATCAGATAGTAGATTTATGTGGCTGATTTTCACGTTCAGAAGTATGCAGTGATTCTGTCATGTAAAGCTATCGTATAGTTAATGATGATCTCCAGAATCCCATGTTTTCATTATCATGAGATTTATTACTTACCACTAGTAGAATCTCTTTCATTAACCAGCCTATGCCACAATCCAGCACTAATAATTGTAAGGCCACTGCAATTTCCCACTCCAGCATGAATTCTTATTTTCTCTTGCTGTGATATTCAATTTATTATCTTCTCCTTCAGAGGATAAGAGTTTTGCTTATCTTCTGTAACACAGTTCCTCCTGGCAAGACAGTAATTAATCATCTCTCATCTTTCCTTCTCCCATGCCTTCTTCAGAAGAGCTTTTGGTTTCAGCTGCTTTTTAAAAGGTTACCTAAAAATAAGTATTTTTTAAAGATCTAACATTTTCATTGATTAATTCTTAATTTCCAAATATGCAAGGAAATTACTATCTTCAGGAAATTATTTTGTTATACCAAGGCTTTTTTTCCCCCTTATGGTCAAATGCAATGCAGACTTCTTGCTTGTGCTTTAGTCTATAAGTGTTAAGATGTCTTCAGGCCTTGTGCCAATATCTCTCCAGTGCTCACTGTGGTATATAGGTGCCATCTCACCTCTTCCAGCCTTCTAAGGTCCTTCATTGCTTAGTGACAGTGGTGGCAGCAGCTGGGAGAGATGGGAAGGAAGGAGAAGGACATTTACCTGCCGTGACATTGGTGCTGTGTACAAATTCATAGAATCATAGAATCATTATGGTTGGAAAGGACCTCCAGGATCATCAGCTCCAACCTTCATCCCAACATCTCCCTAACCACTAGACCATAGCCTCAAGTGCTACATCCACTCATTTTTTAAACACCTCCAGGGATGGTGAC
>JAVSBS010004622.1:58364-101675 GCA_033124195.1 Coracias cyanogaster
TTATTATTTGTTTCCCGATTTGTGTCTGTCACACATTCGGTGCCGGCCTCACAAGACCGGACTTATTCCCCCGTTTTTGCAACAGCTATGTCACTAGTTCTTTGACCTACTGTTGCTGCTGCCAAAATTGCCATCAATCTTGATACACTGAGCAAATTATACCTGTTTATGAGTAATAGTTGTAGTTTAGCTTCTTCCATAGCTGGCTTATCAGTCAACTACATCAACAAATTTTCTGTGATGTTCTTTGGATATTATGTTAGCCTTGAAATGTTACCATCTAGCAGATGTCAGGATGATTACAATTCCTTATGAGAACAGAGGCCTGAAAATGAGAGGCTTCTTCCAATTGTTAAAAGAAGTTTCATTATTTTTTTCTTGACTCTGTGGTCTGCTGCAAATACCCATCATTATGTCACTTGTGTTAGTTTCTTTTCTGGTCTTTCTGCTCATCCTTCTGATGTCTCTCTGGGACCTAAGGTTGACAGCAGATCCTCAAGCAGAGAGGTAGTGATGTCCCTGGTATCCCAAATTCTTCGCCAAGAGGTGTTCAATGTTAATGGTTGAAGGTTTCTTGATCCTTGGTCTTGGGGTCTTCTTGGGGTTACTTTTGTACATTTTATCACATTCTGATTATTTTTCATAGATTCCCAGCTAAAGCTCAAAAGTTGAACTGTAGCATTCCCCTGCCTGGGATGATAAGGGCTATTGTTATGCTGTGACAACATTAGGGCTTCGTACCATTAAATGGTATTTCCAGGACTTAAGACACAAAAGGTCTGCAATAGTCACATACAAAGCTTAATGTGCATAAGTAGTGGAGAAAAAATACTATTTTCTAGGCTTAAATGGCCATGGATATGTTGAAGCTAAGAAAAAATATATCCCAAACCAAACCTACCATCTTTGGGCTTCTTCCAAAAAAAAGGATTGAAGTACTTAGGTATTCCAGGGTTCAGATTTTGAACTCCAGTTTCAAAAAAAATCGCAGCTGAGATTCAAGATTTATTTCTTCTTTAGTTGCTTGTGTGGGTTTTTTATTTATTTGTAATTAATATAGATTAGTACCGTTTTGCCTGGGGCTTTTGATTGGGGAATTGTTTTCTTTGGATTGGTTTTGGGGTTTTGTTTGTTTACTTGTTTTGGTGGGTTTTTTTGTTTTTCTCTTAAGGTAGGAATGAGGAAATAAAGAAATGGGTTTTGTTCATTTGTTCATTTGTTTCTATACTTCTTTCCCATTAAGACTTCAAAAGATGAATGGTTGGAAGGATGAAAAGAAAGCAAGAGGGAGGTGAGGAAAAAGGGAGACAGGGAGGGAAGAAGGGAATCTGGCAAGCAAGCAGGGGCAGAGGAAAATTATGAATTCAGAATTTACTGATGTATTGGACAAATACAATATGTATCCCAGTGTCTTAATACCTGCATCTATCAGTAGGATTTTCTGAACAGTATGTTAGCAGGGTGGAATTATCTGTTCATACACTTGGCAACATGTATCAATTGTTTTTCCTGCATTTTGTTTTATTGAAGGGAAAATGGTTAGCAGGTGGGATTTATATTTTGAGAAAAGAAGAGGAAACCTGTTATAATTGTGGATGCTTCTGCTGTCACACATACAAGAGCCTTCCAGGTTTTTGAATTTAAAATACATAGGAATTCAGTGTCTGATTAACTTTGCATATGTTGTAAACATTTCACATTATCTTCCTTCTTCTCTTCTGGGAAATGCCCGAGACCTAGAGAAGAATCCTGAAGTCTAAGTTAGTAATTTAAATAGAATCTTAAAATCACATCCTAGCATCACTTGCACTATAAGTTCTAAAGTGTTTAATTTGATAATTATTAAAAAAATAGCTTTTTTCATGTGTGTCCATCTATTTCCACATGATACAATGAGATGCTATTCATTGTATAGAAATGAAAGCTGCAAAGAACTAGCAAGCCAAGAACACAGAGGCCAAAGAGTCTTTTCCCTGGCAAGTGAGTTCATGCAAGAGCATTTGGAATAGATCATTCTTCCTGCTCATGTTTCTCTTTATTGTTTAAAGGTTTTCCAGTCAAAGAACTGAATGATAAGTAGCTGGCTTGAATTTTAATAAGAGCTCTATGACAGCAACACTGAAAGCTTCATTGCTGTGTGACTGTAATCACAAAAAGCCCTTCAGTGTTTGGACTGTCATAGAAATAATTATTACTGCAAGATGTTTCAAACCCACTATTATTAAGCACACACTTTAGAAATTTTACTGGAAGAAATACCACAGGATTGGACTCAGAGTTTTAACTTCTGGCATTGAAAGAAACTGGCTGGGGCTGTGCTGTCCTAGTTTCACACTACGTTCACCGAAGTGGTCTGAGTATTTTGTATATCCTTGCAAATCACACTGTTATAAATACAATACTATTATAATAATATAATAAAAAACACAATTTTTTTGTTCCTAGGTCCAATACTGTGATCTAAAATCCCCTGGTCAGTAACTACCTAACCCTAGGGTGTTGGGTTAAAAGGAATGTAATTTCAATATTTTTCTGTCAGTGTCCCAGGACTTTCACTGATCTATTTATCAGAGTCCCAGCAAAGGACTTTCACTGAGTCAGAGTCATAAATAATTCAAAATTGGTAATTTTATTGAAAGCAACAGAACAGATTCGAGATTGCCATTGATAAAGTTACTAACTACAGTAGCACTACTAATTAACGTTAACATTGTCAGCAGAAATAGTAATAATGCAACAACATGGGGTTAATATTCACCACCAAGTGAAAGGTTGGGCACTTACCCAGAGAGGTGTCCCTGCCTGGGATGGAGGAAGAGAACACAGCCCATCAACTGGTCCATCAGATGTTGAGGTTCTTCTCTCCCGATTTAACAACCACTTTCTCCATCTTTTTATCCCCAAAATTACAAGGTTCCCCCTCCCTCAGGTGACGTGTAGTATGATTTGGGTCATACATGTTTAGCATGATCTCTATAATTTTCATTAACATATGCAGGAGTGTCAATTTTAATATGTTTTTCATAGGTAATGAGGAAAAAGTTAGCTGTCAGATTTAGTAACATTTTCTCAGAAACAAAGAATGATGCAGGTTCCTGTTATCTCATCTTTGCTGACCAGAAACATGGGTGTCTTGCCTCCACATGGCCTCCTTCTTCTCAGTATCCTGTGATAGCCAGGTGAATCTCCACTCTCCCAAATTGCACCGGAAATAGCAAGGCCGGTCTTCACCACTCTTTGAGTACAGAGGACCCCACCTCATTATCCAAATATCTCACTAGGGGTACTTACATTCCTTTGTACTTACGCTTGATGGAATTAAACTTCTGCACATGTTCACAGTAGGGTTTAGTCTTTATAGGGTATCAAACTGCTTAGACTCTGTCATGCAGCTGAACCTGCTCAGGGTCAAAATTATTAAAAAGGTCAATTTCACAAAAATTTCATAGAATATAGGATGGTTTTGGCTGGAAAAGACCAAAAGATCATCTAGTTCTACTTCCCTGACATGGGTAAGGACAACTTTTCACTACATCAGGGTGCTCAAAGTCCCATCCAACATGACCTTGAACACTTCTAATGATGGGGCACCACAACTTCTCTGGGTAATCTAATGCCTCACTAGCTTTATTTTTATAAATTTCTTCCTTATGTTCAATTTAAATCTACCCACTTTCATCTTAAAACTATTGCCCTTTGTTCTGTCACTACAGGCCCTAGTAAAAAGCTCTCTCTCTCCTTCTTACACCCCTCCTTTTTTGAAAGTTCACAGTAAGGTATCCCCAGAACCTTCTCTTCTCTAGGCTGAACACCACCAACTCTCTCAGCCTTTCCTCACAAGGGAGGTGTTCCATCCCTCTGGTCATTTTTGTGGCCCTCCTCTGGCCTCACTTCTACAGGTTCATGTCTTTTGTGTGCTTCAGAGGGCTCCAGAATTGGACGAAGTACTCCAGGCAGTGTCTCATGCGAGTGGAATAGAGGGGATAATCCTCTTGCTCAACAGCAGGTCGAAGATATTAAATAGTCCCAGTACAGACTCTTAAGAGGCACCACTTGTTATAGTTTTCCATGTGGACGTTGAGCCATTGACGTTAACTGCTTGGATGCAGTCATCCAGCAAATTCCTTAACCATCTATGAGTCTGTTCATCAGATCCATATGCCTCCAAATTAGAGGCAAGAATATTGAGGTGACCTTATCAAAGGCTATTCAGCAGTCCAGGTAGATAACATCTGTAGCTATTCCCTTGTCCACTAAGGTAGTGACTTCATTGTAAAAGGCCACTAGAATAATCAGGCAGAATTTACCCTTGGTGAAGCCATATTGACTCTCTCTAATCACCTCCCTATCTTCCATATACCTTGGCATAACTTCCAGGAGGATGACTTCTATGATCTTACCAGGCACTGAGGTGAGATTGACCAGTAAGTAGTTCCCACAGGACTTCTTACTTCCCGTTTTAAAAATAGGTATGATATTCCCTTTTCTCCACTCACTGGGAACTTCTTCATGATTTTTCAAATATCATGGAGAGTGGCTTAACATCTACATCTGTCAATTCCCTCAGGATCCTAGGATGCACCTCATAAGCCTCGGATGTATCCTGTTGATGCATCTTGTTTAAGAGCTAGCTGAAATAATGGATTTAGAATTTGCTTAGATTGGTGGATGAAGATGAAGGTAATTCATGTCCAGGCTGAGCACTCAAGCTTTTGACCTATAAGCTTCTTTGACTGGCTTATCCTGAGCAGGACATCAGAGGAAGGGTGCTATGACTACCATATACAGCTTGTATCCAAAACCTTAGGGATTAACAACGAAGAATCTGCCTATAACCTGGATGCTGCCTGCCATCTGAGACCTTTGCCTTGCTCTTTAAGGTATTTTTCTTCTGCTCTACTGTAATTTAAATTCAAACAGGCTATCTTAAATCACAGGTATTGTAAGTTAATGTAGGTAACTGATCATCACACAGATAGCTTTCAGCATAACTGTACAGAAAAGAAGTGTCTCCAGCTGGATAACTAGACGTGTACAGAGGTGTACACTCAGTACATACAGGAACACTAAGGTGCTTCACAAAGAAGATCTAAAAAGTATAATAAAGTTCTAGCATTATAAAAAAAAACATCTTGAGGATAGATCTACATTTTAATTTTCAGCATTTTTTTGCTCTTATTTCAGATTCAGCATGGCACTTCTATTAACTGATATCTACAGTTTTTAAAACAGAAATGTTAACATTCAGAAAAATGAGAAAAGACATGACTCTTTTAGAGTCTTCTGAACTTTTTACGAAATAATTTATGAGTAAAACATAGTGTGAATCCAATTTTGATCTCAGGTTGACAAATGTTAACTCTCATTTCTGTTTTCCAAGAAATCTGTATTTAGCTCTGACTACAGTATTTTAGGTTAGAATGGATCAAGTGTACCTGAAATCACATCTGCTGAAACTGTGTGTTTATGCAGAAAGAACAATTCAAGTTTTACTTTTCTAGGAGGAAAGAATCTTAATTACTGAATGAATCGCCATGCATAGAATATGGAAATATTCTGTTTCAGTCTTGGAATCTGAAGTGTATTTGTATGTTATCCAGTGACTGTGTTATGTGGAATGCATGGACCTAGATTGAAATCTCTGCCCTTGAGCTGAATAGCTGCTTTACACTTCTCTTTTTCTCCATCCTGGATGAATCTTGTTGTGTTTTATTTGTCCCCATGGCAAGGCTTCAAGAAGAGAGATAAAGAACAACCTCACATGGTTACCAACATACCCTGTAATGTAATTGCTAAGATATGTTATTGTTAAGTTGAAAATGGAATTTTTAACTTTTCAGATAGCAACTTCATATCCACAGTGAGTGAACTAAACACTAGAAACCATCACTCTTATCTTAAAAGAAACATGAAGTCTGTGTTTAGGATAACAATTGTGGCTGTGAGGACCAATTAACTGAACTTACCACCCTAAGATCTCAGGATGAGTCAATAGAGAGCACAACTGTTCCTGCTTTATAGCTGTGGGCAAGTTTCTCTTCACCATATCACTTGCATGAATCTCATTCTGAGCTGCTGTGTTTATGTCTTGCCAAACATAATATAAGAAGCCCATATATCTAACAAATATAGGGCTCTATAATCCATTTCAATGGCTAAACATTAAGAAGTTATATGCTTGCAATCTCAGGTTGTGAACGTGTTTATCTTCTAGCAGGTCTAGACCAAAGTAATTTACTTGATTGCATAATGACAAGCAAGCTGTTGCTTAAGCTTTTATCCTTTTGTTTTTTGTCTGTCCAATCATGGGCAGACTTTTCTTCCATCCTCATGTTCAGGATAGAAATGATAATTACACTGTGATTGTTTCAGGTAGGCAGAGACTAACAACCTCAATTATTATTGTAGGACCAGTTGTCAGAGAGAGAGCATGAGGCTACTCAAGAGAGAAAAATAGCTCTCTGCAGGAGGCTTTTAAGTAAAAAAGGTGCTGTGCGCTTTAAGGTGTACAGAGACCTTTGATTCTTATTTTCCTGTTCTTTTCTACTTAGTATTATGTACAGGGCATTCTTGGAGTACGGCCCTTCTTTAGGGATATAGAATAAATTCTCTACTAACCTTCCTAAAGAAAGGAAAAAATAAGCAATGTTTTATAAACAGACTAGATTTACTGTTCTGTAAAAGCCAAACAGGAATTATATAGTGGAGAAATTATTTCATATTTCCTGAAATCTTTTTTTTTTTAATTTTACAATAAGAATATACTTTTTAATGAAAATACAGTTAGCATGTGCCAAACATGGTGGTGATTTTTTTTCCTCTGTGATGGTATTTCACCTCACTGGCTTAATTATCTATTAGTACTGCTGGGGAATAGCCTGTATCATTGCATCTGTCTTTAACCCTGTGTGTTTGTGAATGGGACATTTGGGTGAATCCAATTCTCCTTTAAACTAGAGTTCAAATTTCTTTTTCAAGCACTCTCTGGAATAAAACCCATCTCTTATAATAATAATGTATTTTGTATTAAGCTAACAAATAAAAACAGTAAGATACTAATATGATACTAAACAGATAGTATCTTATTTTCCACTCATATATTTCCATGTTTTAGTCAAGCTTGGTTACCAAGTCAATCCTATTACTCTACAATAGTTTTAAGTGATGCAGCACATTGGCTTTTGAAAACACAAGCAGCTCATCAGATAGGAAACAGTGAGAATTAGGATATGTTTAAAATTCCACATTCCCAGAACCAAAGCTTCTGAATATATAGAAAATATGTCTACATGGGGGGGAAAACTCATGTTCTACTTCTTCTGGTTGTTGTTTGCATACTTATATTTTTTTTAATAAATATAGTAATTTCATATTTTTTTTAATAAATAATTTCAATTTATTTTAAAATATGACAGAGGAGATGCTCCATTTCTGTATCCAGGAAATGTTCACATGCAACATATACAGTGTATTATTACTTCTGCATTCTGGTCTAGAGTGACCCCTGATTAAGAGCTGAGATGAGGGCACTGTTAATATATTCTATTGAAGATGTGCCACAAGAGAGAACATAGAATTCATCTTGTTTAGATGTATATGAAGGATATACTAGCCAATTTTTACCTAGAGAACAGACAGTAGAAAATTTGTATTTCGATATTCCAAAGTACTGAACCTAAAATCCTCAAGTGTTGCAGTTATTAGAGCATGTTTTCAGGGCAGTTGTAATAAATAGATGATGTGTAAACTCAGAAACAGCTACCTTCATATCTTCAAACTGTATTTAAAAAAGACAGGTACTATCACTGAAATTTATGAGGGCTTGATTCTGTTCATGGATATTGGACATGCTTTGCAGCCTATGGACTTTATACCCCAGAGACAATTAGTGCTACACCGTTTAATTTCTGGATTTTAGCAGAGCTTGGCCACAAAATTCTGGGATTGTTGACCTTAGGAAAAAGAGGTGAAGGTAGAGGCTTTTATTCAGCCCGATGAATTTTAGTACCTTCTGGGTCAGCAAACTCTGTACATAGTTCCTGATTTTCCATTCTGTTTTTTCTATATTACACGTTTTTCTTTTTTTAAAGTAGTGTAAAATAGGACAGCAGCAGAAAAGGTGATATAGCACAAGGGATTGACTTTAGCCAGGCTTTTAACGCTGTCTCCCTTAACATCCTCATTGACAAACTGATGAAGTATGGGCCAGCTAAGTGGACAGTAAGGTGAACTTAAAACTGGTTGAACTGCCAGGCTTAAGGAATTATAATCAGCACCATGAAGTTCAGCTGGAGGCCAGTCACCAACTGTGTGCCCTAGGAGTCAATACTGGCTCCAAAACGGTTTAACATCTTTATTAATGACCTCAGTGATTGAACAGAAGGCAGGCTGAGCAAGTAGACAATACAACACTAGTAGGAGTTACTGGCAGACCAGATGATTGTTCTGCCATTCAGAATGATCTTGACAGGCTGGAGAAATGGGCATAGAATGTCAAGTTCAACAAAGGGAAATCACTGGAGGTTTTAAAAATGTGATTAGACGGGGTGCTAGACAATCTCATCAAGGATTTCTTTGCCACAAAATGTTGGACCAGATGATTTTCCTTCCAGCCCAGGCCATTCTATGATTCTATGACAGGCAACATTCTGCACCTTATCAGAGCATACACTCATGCATGTATGCTCTGTTACTCACCAAGGTAGCCATAAGCTGCTTATGTGCTCTTGTATCAGAGAATACAAACAACATCCTGGGCTGCATTAGGAGAAATGTTGCCAGCATCTCAAGGGAGGTGATTCTTCATCTTTGATACTAGTGAGACACATCTGGACTGCTGGGTGCAAATCAACTGGGCTTCCCAGTACAAATGAGATATGGACCTATCAGAACAAGGAAATGATGAGCCACAAAGCTGATTAAGGTTTTGTAACATGTGACACATACAGAAATGCTGAGAAAGCGGGGATTATTCAGCCTGGGAAAGAGAAGGTTTAAGGGGATCTTACCAGTGTATATAAATACCTGATGGTAAGGAATAAAGAAGAGGAAGTCAAATTCTTTTGAGTGGTACTTAGCGAAAAGGCAAAGGTAATAAGTACAAACGGAAATACAAAAATTCCGTTTAAACATGAGAAAAAAAATATACTATGAAGGTGTTGACATACTGGAACTGTTTTCTCCGAGAAGTTGTGGAGTCTCCATTCCTGGAGCTATGCAAAATCCGAGCAGACACAGATATAAGCCATCTACTCTAGTTGATCCTGGAGTAGATCATCTTTGTTGTTCCATACTATCTTTCTCACAGTGAACTCTAACTCAGAGTATCTGCTTCAATCACTAGAAATGAAATATTTTAAAATACCATTTCCTCATGAAGTTTGACCCAGTCATCTCCTGATCATGAAGAAGTCTTACGACTGAACAGGAAAACTCAGAATGTAAAGACTTCTTTCATTATAAATAAAAATGACAGTATGTCTCCACCACCAAAACTGTTTTTGCTACAGTTTTTCAAGTGATGTGCCATAAACTGAATCGTTAAATGAAATTTTACATTCACAGACTATAGTACTGAAATACAGAATACAATGTATAAAAAAGCACATGTGTACGATGGTCTGTTCTTGTAAAGTGTACAGTAGAAATTATTAGTACATGTAATGGCTTAGTATTTTCTGTTTCCTGTACATAATAGAAACTTTTCTAATGTGGCATGACACCTGAGTTTTCTTGCAAGTATGTATTTTGAGGAATGATATATGCTCTCTGCTCCTTTGCCTCTCACTTTGAATTGGTCCCAAATTGAACTCCTCTTCAGGAATAAGAACTAATTACTATGATGGTATGTTTTCAGTTTCCTGAGCATCTGTCTGGTTCTCTTAAAATATCCCAAAGGTATTTACCACTTCCAGATCTTGCATCATTTCCTCTATTCCTGGCAGAACTTTCTTTAAAACTTAGCCCCTAAACACTACTTGGTAATGTTTCATGAGTTTTTCTCTTTGGCATGTGAAGACCTTAATTATATTCCTATGAACTTCTGGCGTAGGTCCAGATGCTGAGAAAAGAAACAGCAGCAAGTTCACTTAAACAACACCTCTAATTGAGAAGCAGCAGTATGAAAAGTGGTAACTACCTTTCACCTAGTAATTCTCTATTAGGAAACCCTAGTGAGATGAATTCTGTTCACAGTTATGGCATTGCAGCTCTAATGAGAGGTGTATTTGATCTAAAATTATCTGAATGAGAGAGGGTGTGTTTACAGTCTTCTCAACTTGTGCCTATGATGATAAAGTAATAATTAAGTAAATAATATGGTGAGCTTAAAATATGTTGTACAAGAGTCTGATAATATATACATTCTGCTCATACATCTAGACAAATGAATTTTGGCGGGCTCCTGTGTGCATATACAGGAAAAGTTAAATAAGTTTGTGATACCAGGGTTTATGAGTAAAAGTATATTAGTTGTGCATATGAGGTCCTTTTCAGACTTAATCTATATCAGCTTCTGCAAAACTGAGGAAGATGTACAAACGTGGTTCCTTTCTTAGCTCTGCGGAGTGGTCTACACTTGTCTGCTGCAATTTTTTAAGAAACATGGGCTACAATAATTCTTCTTGTGTCAGTTTAGGTAGATCTACCTACCTACCATGGATCTCCTTGGGCTACAAGAGGATGACTTGTGTCACCATGGTCTTCACCAAGGGCTGCAGGGGAATCTCTGATCTGGTGCCTGGAGCCCCTCCTCCCCATCCTTTTACACTGACCTTACTGTCTGTAGGGCTGTTTCTCTCACATTTCTCAACTCCTCCCTCACAGTTGATCTGAAGTGGTTTTTAATCCTTTCTTAAAAGTGGCACTACTGGCCAACATCACTGATGGGCTCACCTTTGGTCAGTAGCAGGTACTCAGAGTTGGCTGCAACTGGTTCTGTCTGACATGGGGGCAGCTTCTGGTATCGTCTCAAACAGGCTTCCCACTACCAAAACCTTGACAAGCGAGTGTAATTCGGGGTATTTGAACTATGCAGTTTCCAGCTGTTAAATCTAATAGTAATTATATGAATATTACATATGATGCATTTTCACGTACTTATATGAAAAATTGACCTAGATAAAAATCACATAGGAATTGGTGTAAGGTTGTTCTAAGCACCTATACAGACTAAATAAAGACATTTATAAAAACAATAATTAAATTCATTCTCACACCTAGCCCCCACAATGGCTAATTTGTGCAATTTTATTCATCTAATACAGTATATTTGAGACCATATTTTTTCTCTGTGAAACAGAACAAATTCTCCATTTGCAATGAATATTTTGTTTCTTCTAGTGGAGAAATTCCTACAAGCACTCAGATCATCTCTTGTTCAGAGATCTACTCTGAAAAAATTAGTAGAGTCTCATCTCATTCATGATACTCATCACTGCTGATGGAAAAGTGTAGCACCGTTCAGTATGCTGACTTCCTAGATCTCTTTCATGACTGTAAGTGCTGTGTGAATATCATGCAGAACAACATCAAATTCCTACCACTGCATATTAATGATAATCTGTAATTACAGATAAATACTGAAAATAAAACCAGCTATATTTTAGTACTAGTATTAAATTTGAGTGAATATGTTGCTGAAGATTATATACCAAATAAATACCTCAAAATTTCTGTTTATTAAATATTTTCTGAAATTTTATTTTATCCTAAACATTTAATTATGCCAGTCTATCAGCAGTTTGATTGGACCCATTAATGTTTTGATATCTTAAAAGAAAGATACTTCTTTTTTGAGATATTATCTAAAGTCTCTTCTCAGTCAATTAAGAAAAAAAACCCAAAACCCTAACAACAAAAAAAGGTTTTTAGGACATATATGAGTTATTTCAGACCTTTAACTTAGAATAAGTTCATTTAAAAAAAAAAATCCAGATATCAACAATTATGTGAGACAAGTGGTATTTCACCTATAACTGTTTTAAATCTATAATTCCTTGCATTCATAATTTAAAATCTATTCTTGTGCTTAACTTAAAAAACCCCACAAAACAAAAAAATCAAACTAAACTGTTATGTGTCCATAAAAATGTATAATCCAGTCAGTTAAACAGTGTCAGCGAAATTTTAAAGCAACTTAGACCCGTGTCTCTCGGACATGGAACACCTGTTTCAACAGATTCTGCTAGGGCACTGATCAGTCATTAACTTAGAAAGCAAAAGCATTAGGTGTTGGAAATGGAAGAGACTTTTACCCTGAAAGGAGTTTACATTAATAATTTTGCATAGTACTCTCAGTAGAATTTATGAACAAGTGAACAGCTGGAAGGACTTGGACGTCTAAGGACAGCATAAACTGAAGCCAGGAAATTCCAGAAGCTGTCCTAGCTGTTAAAAAACTATGTGGAAAGCTGCAGGTGCTTTTGGAATAGAAATTAAAATCAGATGATTAAGATTTCATAAAACGGTACCTTCTGATTTACCACTGTGCTATCTCATCAGGTTAGACTCTCCACTCTGGTAAGCCATCAACTGCCATGTTTTTTAGTTGAAAGTACAGTAGTTAACATCCTGATGAAGTTAAATCAAAGGAGTGAGAAGGAAAGAGTAGTTGTTGGTTTTTTAAATAAAATTCAGATGCATACTATGACACAGCAGAATCAATGGATGATGACTGAGAAATTTAATTTTTTGAGTGGTTTAATATATAAGGCATGCTCTGAGAATAAGAGAGGACTTACAACACATTGAAATTCATTTTAAGATTAAGGTTGAAGACCCTGAGAGATGTAGCAACAGGAATGGCGTTGCTTCAGAAAATGAGTGTGAATCCAGCACAGGCCCTGCCATCACCAATAAGATGAAGTCTCACAGGGTCTGTCGAGGGCAATCCATCAGAAGGCAAGGCATAGCACACCTTAAGCATAATTCAGGTCAGATCTGAGGGCCTGATCTTGAGTTTAAAAGTCATTCCTGGGCCCGCAGGTAAGAGAATGAGGGCAGGGATCCAGCTGAGGCTTATCAGGACACTGAAAGCTTAAGGGTTCTGAAAAATAATACAAAAGCCTGTAACAGCTTCCAGAAAATAACTACTGATGTACTAAGACAAGTTTATCTCAGAAGGAATAGATAGAGGAGCAAAATATTTCCCTTTTAATCACATGCTTAGGGCACAAAAATGTATATAGAACAACTTAATTTGTAATCTGTTTCTAATGTAGGCATCTTGAATCTATATTTCCTTCACAGTAAGAAATTTCTTAGTCACAAAGATACAGTTGGCTTTGAAGGAGCTTTGGAGAATGTGAAGATGTCTATGCTATTTATTTTCCTGAAATTGTTTTGTGTTATTTACTCATACATTCTTCTAAGCAAAAACTAGACTTTTTATCTCTGAATGCGTGACCTAACAATTAGGGTAGAATCATCCTTACACTTTTTCTGTTTCCATTAAGTCTCTTTGCCGAGTCAAAACTTAATTATTCATGCAAATAGAAAGAATGAATATTTTCCAACATATGATTATAGTTGTTTCACTGTGAAAATTTCCGAGAGTATTTTTTGTGTGCATTTCAAAAAAAGAAACAAAAGAGTCTGAATGTATGCTAAGTGCACTTCTTTAAAAATTCAGATGAACATTCATAGAGATTGCTTTGCAAGGGATTCTCTAGAGAAGCTGATTTCAAAGCACATTGAGCGCAACAGAAAAAAAAAAAGGCTTTTTGGATCAGGCCCTACATTCTTTATTTGTTCATAATGCATTGTTTTCATTACAGAAAAAAAAGTCACAGAGCAGAAAAAGCTAGCAACTCAGCAGTCTGTTGTTCGCAGACAAGATTTATATTAATATATGCTACCAGTAAGCAGAAGCTACAGGTAGAATTTGGGACAGGTTAACATCTAATGTGATGAAACAATACAACAAGTGAAGAAAGATTTTGGTTTATCTTGCTTTCCTTCTATTTTATTAAAATATGAAAATGACTGTCAAAAGAGTCCTAAAAAGGCTTATGCTTAATTGCATGTATATGTGCTCTTGCTTGGAAAGTGTCATCCTCATTTTCTCAGCTGTCCATCCTAAAAACACATAACAGCATGCTCTTAAAAACTCAAGTTGAGATGTGTTTGAGTTATGAGCTCAGATTATTAGTTTAAATATTTTATTTTTTCTTTTGTCCTCCAAGTATCAATTAAAAAGCACTTAAAAAAATATTCAGAATCTGGTGGTATCTCTAGCATTCACAAAGGACTTCCCTGTTTCTGTGTCTCATCCTGAAATCTTAAGCTGAAAACTAAATTGGAAAAAGATTTCTTTTAGCATCACTGGGATTTAACCAAAGCGCACATATTGGTTCTGCTTTGTCCTCACACCCAAAATATTTTGTAAAAATCTGGTGAGGTCCCAAGAATGGGACACAGCTGTCATGATAAAATTTGTCCTTTATTTTTTTTTATGAAAAAAATCTATATATTTTAACAATATTCTTTTTGGTTTTAAGAACCTGAAAAAAAAGTATACTTTTTCTACTAAAATAATGTTAGAACAATTTTTGAAGAATTCAGCATAGTTTGCTATGAAGATACACAAATGCTAATGTACAGTTAGTTTCAGAATACATGCTGTTGCTGTGACACCTCTGGAAAATAATTGTTCTAGCCTTGAAATAAAACATGAATTTTCTTGCTTGCGCATATTACTTAAATTGCACTTGAATGGTCACTTCAATATTTGTTCCTAGTCACTTCATCCTCTTCTGTCAGTAAAGCAGAGGATTTCCTTGGGTGACTAGGCTGAATGAAGGTTACAAATAAACCTGTTATTCTTGTGACTGAAAAAGGATACATAATCCTCCACATTTAGCAGTGTAATAGGTTTCTCTTTTCATTCTTGAATTAATGTTTTACTGGATGTTTAGGCTCATATTTTAGAGTCATGGAAAGCTTTTCTAAAAAAATCACTATTGAAATGAACACTACCTTTGTTCTTGTCACTACTCTCTCAGAAGCTTATATTGGAAAGCCTACAGTGCTTAATCTCTATTTAACAACATACTCTTCCTGTTGGCACATATCTAGTATTGTTAATTGGATAAGGATGTGTCTAATTTTCTAATGCACTGTATTTAGAATCATAGAATGATTTGAGTTGGAAAATACCTTAAAGATCATCTAGTTCCAAATCCCCTGCCATGGGCAGGAACACTTTCCACTAGATCAGGATGCTCAAAGCCCCATCCAATC
This sequence comes from Coracias cyanogaster, assembly GCA_033124195.1. Classification (NCBI taxonomy): domain Eukaryota; kingdom Metazoa; phylum Chordata; class Aves; order Coraciiformes; family Coraciidae; genus Coracias; species Coracias cyanogaster. The sequence goes on from JAVSBS010004622.1 coordinate 73,605, forward strand.
TGGCCTTGAATGCTTCCAGGGAGGGAGCATCCACAACTTCTCTGGACAACCTGGTTCAGTGTCTCACCACCCTCACAGTAAAGAAGTTCTTCCTAGAACCTAATCTAAATTAGGTTATAATCTAAATTACTCTTTCAGTGTAAAACCATTATCCTTTGTCCTATCAGTACATGCCCTGAGAAAGAGTGCCTCTACATCTTTCCTGTAGGCTGCCTTTAAGTACTGAAAGGCCACTATAAGGTCTCCTTGGAGCCTTCTCCTCTCCACACTGAACAACCCCAACTCTCTCAGCCTGTCCTCATAGGAGAGGTGCTCCAGGCCCTTGATCATCTTCATTGCCCTCCCCTGGACCTGCTCCAACAGGTCCAAGTCTGTGTTATTCTGGAGGCCCCAGAGCTAAACACAGCCCTGCAGGTGGTGTCCCATGAGAACAGAGCAGAGGAGGAGAATAACCTCACTCAACCTGCTAGCCACAATTCTCTTGATGCAGCCCAGGATACAATTGGCTTTCTGGGCTGTGAGGCCCATTCCTAGCTCATATTCAGTTTTCCATTCTCCAGTACCCCCAAGTCCTTCTTCATAAGGCTGGTTTCAATCTACCGATTGCTCAGCCTGTATTTGTGTTTGGGATTGCCTCAACCCATGTGCAGGACCATGCACCTGGCCTTTTAAAATTCATGAGGCTTATATAAGCTCACCGCTCAAGCTTGTCAAGGTCCCTCTGGATGACATCCCTTCCCTCCACTGTCTCAATTGCATCATTTCACTTACTGTTGTTTGCAAACTTGCTGAGGGTGCACTCAATCCCGATGTCCATGGTTCCAACAAAGATGTTAAGTAACATCAGTCCCAATACTGACCCCTGAGGAACACTACTTGTTACTGCTTTCCACTTGGACATTGAGCTGCTGACCACAACTATTTGTGTGACCATTCAGCCAATTCCTCATCCATCAAATGGTCCATTCGTCAAATCCATGTCTCTCCAATTTAAAGACAAGGATGTTGTGCAGGACGGTGTCAAAAACTTTGCACAAGTCCAAGTAGATGATGTCATCTGCACTTCCCTTATTCACCAATGCTGTAACCCCATCTTAGAAGGCCACCAAATTTGTCAGGAATAATTTACCCTTAGTGAAGTTATGTTGGCTGTTGCCAATCACCTCATTTTCCATGTGCCTTAACATAGTTTCCAGGAGGATCTCCTCCATGATCTAATCAGGGCACAAAGGTGAGATTGACTAGCCTGTCATTCCCCAGGTCTTCCTTTATCCTATTTTTTCCTCCTTTTCCTGTCAACAGGAACTTCACTGAAAGGCCATGACTATCATGGATAGTGGCTTCTATTTACAAGGGTTCCTTAAATTGTCTCAAACCTGATCTTCTACAGTGGGCGGTTCTTCATGGGATTGTTCAGCCGAGAGAAGAGAAGACTATGGGGAGAACTCATTGCCACCTTCCAGTATCTGAAGGGGGCCTACAAGAAACCTGGGGAGGGACCTTTTATGAGGACTTGTAGTGATAAGATGAGGAGTAATGCCTTTAAACTGGAAAAGGGTAGATTTTTATTAGAAATTAGGAAGAAGTTTTTCACTATAAGGTTGAAGAGACACAGGAACAGGCTGCCCAGGGAGGTCGTAGATGCCCCAACACTGGGTGTGTTCAAGACTAGGTTAGATAGGGCTTTGACCAACATAGTCTGGTGGAAGGTGTTCCTGCCCATGACAGTGAGGTTGGAACTAGATGGTGTTTAAGGTCCATTTCAACCCAAACCATTCTGATTCTATGATTCATTCTCTCAGTTCTTGTCTGCCTTTGCCTTCTGTGACTTGTGCAGCACAGCTGAAGCACTTGCCAGTGAAGACAAAGGTAAAAAATTCATTGTGTACCTCAGCCTTCTCCATATCCCATACAGCCAAAATTCCCATTCCTTCTGAAGAGGGCCTACACTTTCCCTAGCCTTCTTTTTATCACCAACATACCTATAGAAGATTTTCTTGTTGCTCTTGATGTCCCTGGCCAGATTTAATTCTATCAGGCCTTTATCTTTCCTGACCTCCCCTGGATGTAGTCCTCCCAGGCTCCCTGTCCTTGCTTCTACCCTCTGTAGGCTTCCTTTTTTGTCTTTGAGTTTGTCTAGGACATCCTTCTTCATCCACACAGGCCTCCTGGCATTTTTGTCTGACATCTTCTTTGTTAGGCTGCATCGATCCTGAGCTTGGAGGAGGTGATCCTTGAATATTAACCAGATTTCTTGGGCCCCTCTTCCCTCCAGAGCTTTAGTCCATAGCAGGGGTCCTCAAACTTTTTAAACGGGGGACTGGTTCACTGTCCCTCAGACACTGTCGGGGGCTGGACTATAGTTTGGAAAAAAATGACGGGGGAGTCGCCCATCTCGCTGATGCTGCTGCCCCCCTCCCTAACCTGGCAGCGCAGTCTGGAACGGGTGGCCAGAAGGGACTGAAGGAACTTTGCTGCACCCGGGCTCTGGCCGGGGCATGGATTAAGTGGCAGGAAGTCATCTGCGGCTGCTTGGTTTCCCCCTGGCGGGGGTGGTGCCGGGAGTTCTGTAAATACCCGCGGGCCGCTTTGAGGACCCTGATGGGCCGTATCCAGCCCGCGGGCCGTAGTTTGAGGACCCCTGGTCCATAGTATTCTACCAAGCAGATCCCTGAAGAGGAAAAGTGTATTCTCTTGAAGTCCAAGGTAGTGAGCTTCCTGTGCATCCTCCTTGCTGCTCTAAGGATCTTGAACTCCACCATTTCATGGTCACTGCAGTCAAGGCTACCTTTGAGCTTCACATTCCCCACTAGCCCCTCCTTGTTGATGAGAACAAGGTCCGATATAGCACTTCTCCTCCTTGTCTCCTGTATAACTTGAGAGGGAAGGTATCATCAACTCATTCCAGAAACCTCCTGGATTGCTTATGGCCTACTGTGTTGTCCCTCCAACAGATATCAGGATGGTTGAAGTCCTCCATGAAGACCAGAACTTGTGAATGTGAGGCTGCTCTTATCTGTCTATAGAGGCCCTTGCCTGCCTGGACTTCCTGGATGGGTAGTCTGTAGCAGACCCCCACTATATTGTCATCTGCCCCTGCCCTCCCTTTAATTCTGACCTGTAAGCTCCCTGTTGGCTCCTCATCCATCCCCAGGCAGAGTTCTCTGCACTCCACCTGGTCATTGATATAAAGGATGACCCACCCTGTTCTCCCCTGCTTGTCCTTCCTAAAAAGACTGCATTCTTCCATCCCAACACTCCAGTTACTACCATGTCTCCATGAGGCCAGTAAGATAATAGCCCTTCAGGTGTGTGCATGTCTCTAACTCCTCTTGTTTATTCCCCATGCTACATATGTTTGTATATAGGCATTTAAATTGAGCCCCTGATGAAGCTGACTTACTGGCTGGAGTGGCTGGAATTCCTTTGTGCTTCTCTTCAAGTGTTCTCCTGCTGACCTGTGATCCCCTCCAGGCTCTGGGCATCTGTTGCTAGCACTGGCATCAAACTGGTAGGAAGGGGATGGATTGAAGATCCTCTCCCCCAGCAACGTTAAAGCCTCCTTCACCAGCTTGTCAAGACTATGACCAAAGCTATTCCCCTTCCCTTACACATGGACCCCATCAGACCCCAGTAGACCAGGTTTCTTAAAAGTCAGTCCCATGGTCTAAGTAGCTGTACCCCTGGGTCTGGCACCAGTCCTGTAACCAACTGTTGATTTACCAGATTCAACTGACCCTTTCAAACCCTTTCGCTTTGACTGGGAGGATTGATAGAAAAACTACCTGCACTCCAGAGTTCCTTACCACGGCTCCTAGGGCTCTGCAGTCCTTCTTGATACCCCTCAGATTGCTCCTGACTGTATCACTGGTGTCCACATAAAAAACACAGCAGTGACTAATAGTCAGTGGGGTGCATGGGGCTTGGTAGTCTCTGGGTGACATTCCTGGTATAAGCCCCTGGTAACCAGTACACTTCTCTAGAGGGTCCTTCAGGTCAGCAGATGGGTGTCTCCATGCCTCTCAGAAGAGAGTCACCTACTATCATGCTTTCCTTTTCTTAGTTGTGCTGATTGATATATGGGGAGCAGATTGAGCTGCCTTGCTCAGCTCCAGCCTCTTTCCTGATGTGACGAGTCTTTCCTCTTCAGTCTGCAGAGTGGTGAAGCAGCTCTGCAAGGGCATCTCTGGCTTCAGGGGAAGTCTCTTCCTTCTGCAGGTCCTTGTTACTGCAAACTTCTATTCTTCTGTATTATTAGCCCCTCTTCCTTCTGTGTGTGCTGGTGAGGGAGTTTTTGGCTGTTTGGCAGTGGCCTGTGATCCCACTGCAGACTGTGTTTGGAATCAGGTATCTAACTCCTTCTCAGCCTCCCTGATGTTGCACAGCCTTCTCACTGCCTTCTGCAGTTCAGCTGGCTTCTGCAGGAGGTCCTCCACCTACGCACATCTTTTTCAGACTTTTTTTTTTTTTTACTGAGGGACATAGATCTGGAACACCTAAAATTTGCTACAACAAATAAAAAGTTCATGCTTTCCATAAAGGGATCTTATGAATGTGAGTGTTGGAACACAAGTGGCAAAGGACTGAGAGTACACAGACCATTGGAATCAACTACCAGCAAAGAGAATCTACAGTGGATGAACAATGGCCAGGTAGTTTCCTTCTGTACTGCCTAATAAAGGTAACTGGTAGCCAAGAGGCATCCTTCTACCATTGTCACTGGACAAAGTACTGGAATAAAGATGAATATAATATGGACTCAGGTACAGAAATATGAAACATGTTCATACTATTCCATAAATGTTCTAGAATTCAACCTAGCCACTGTCATAAGACATCATAAAAAATGTTTTCACAAATATATTGACAACAAAAGGAGAACCAAGGAGAACCTCCACACTTTATTGGAGCCAGAGGGGAACATTGTCACCAAGGATAAGGAAAAGGCTGGAGTGTTTAATGTCTTCTTTGATTCAGTGTTTAATAGTCAGAACAGTTATCCACAGAGTGCTCAGCCCTGTGAGATGGAAGTCAGGAATGGAGAGCAGAATAAGCCCCCACAATTCAGGTCATGGGAGTGTTGGGCTGACAGTTGGACTTGATGATCTTAGAGGTCTTTTCCAACCTTAACGATTCTATTATTCTATGATTGTTAAATACTTTCTTATCATTCTTATATGTAAATGTATGGAGAGAACATCAAGTATTGTATATAATAGGACAGCCTGAAAAAGAGAGCTTCTCTAGTTTGCTTCTAATAAAGAATTAACCCAACATTTTCTATAAAACTGTAGGTTGTCTTTCTATGCTACTTGCTTGTGATTCATGCTTAATACAGCACAGGATTAACTTTCTCATTAGCATAATCACCTGGAAACATATGCTTCATGGCCTACAGCAAAAGCAGATTTTTTTTCCACAATTATTTGTATGGCTCTAGTTGCTTTTTCTTACTTAGGATTTGTATAATTTTATACTAAAATTCCTTATACGTCTTCAACAAATAGAGGTACACATAGCACCATCTAGAGATACAAAAGCAAAATTTTTAAATGAAGCGTTATCAGGCAACCAGTACACAAGATAACTTTGCACTCTACAATTACTGTTCAAATCGTATTTTCAAATGGTAGACTATAACAAAATCACACATTCCTAATTGAAAGCAAATGCTTGTTTAATCTTGATTCCCTGTATGACTTTGGCAGAAATACACCGATTGAGCAGCTTCTGACTATAATTTGTATTCTGTGGCAAATTATTAAGATAATGAATAGATTACACAGTATTTAATGACATTCTTAAAAACCCCTCATGTTGAGTAGAAATATTTGATATCCCTTAAATAATGTGTAGGATAAACACAGACAATCAAGCTGGTAAGAATTAGTGTGTAGTGTTTTTCCATGTTAAGAAAGCACTCATTTAAACACTGATACTAAGGTCTATAAACATGCACTCAAGTTCAGTGGCATTAAAAGTGTTCAGATTCCTGGGAAATTTTGGTGCTTCCATTTTCTAAAAAAAATAAATAATAACCAACATATTACAAGAAAGATTCACAGTCATCTAATTTTGTTCAGTGAAGGTATCAATCACTTGCACCTTTACAAATCATGTCTATAGCTACTGTGCAGTTACAGTAATTTTAGCTCTCTAAGAAGTCTCTTTGCTTTATCTTTTATTATAGTCAATGGATGACAGGAAATGGTAAAAATGAGAATATGGATTTTAAAGAGTTTTTAGTACGTCAGTGAAGGAGTGAGCACAGATGAACAGTCTATTACTTTCTTTTCCTCTCTTTGACTGCTAATTTTCTTAAATGATGAGCTACTTCAGCCAGGACATTTCAGAAAAAGTCTTCATCTGAAAGAAAATCAAAACACCTTATTAAAAAAAAAAGAAGAAGAGAGAGAGTGACAAAAAGAATATACATAATTACAGGATTTTGCCTTTATGCTAAGGTGGTATTCGAAACCTTACCGCTGTACAATGTTCTTTTTAGCTGTGTTAAATCATAAAGCAAATAAAAAATAAACTTCTTTTTAGTATAATAGTACCATGGTCTCCAAGGTACCAGTATACAAACAAAACTAAATGCAATGAAATTAGTGACATTATACAAGTGTAAATTAAGCACACTCTGAAACAAGCATTAGACCCTAGATTATGTATAGGGAGAAAATCTATATTAAATTTTTAAATAGTAATAAAATCTATTAAAATTATTCAATATATTATGAGAATACTGATAAGAGTTAATGAATGTATTTCTTCAAGTCTACAGCTATCTCCTGTAAGCAATAGATAAAAAAAGAAATTTGCCAGAAGAGCTGAAAACTGATAGCTGAAGTGTATATGAAGGTCAGATAGAGATTACTGATGTTTTAAAAAACATTACTTCAAGACTCTTCTTTTTGTAATATATGATGGTCTCAATAATATGTTATTGATGGAGAAAGACATAGCACAGTGTTGGCAATCAGTGAAGAACAGTGTTTTGTAATGAAAATTGTTATCATCTTTACTTGATTACATCCAGTATTACTTCTAGCTATATAAATGAAAGTAGTTTACTTTCTAATATTTTAATCTTTGACCCTAGTTTAATGAGATTACTGGAATTCCTAGGGATGATTTTCAATCATTAATAAGATCATGGAACTGATTTAGAAAAGCTGGTGAAACACTAAAGGTAAATGTTTCTAGATTCTCTAGTCTCGGTTCAAGTAGTTTGGGACATGCCTTTGAGAAAAAAAATTGCTAAAATCATTGTAAAAGAGAGCCATAGAAACAGGTTTTATAGGTAAGATGTTATTCACTTGGGGCTTTGTCCTAGGAGAAAACAGCTCCAAAGACTGATCCGTATACTTTTTTAAACTGGATAGGATGAATAATTTGTTGGAAGAGTCAGTCAGTACTTCTATCTTACATTTCCTCTGCTCTCCTCTCTCTGTCAAGGAATGATGATCACATATTACACACCTTGACTGAGGTCAGTCAGTTGCACTTATTTCCAGACACGATTTTTCTTGACTCTTTTACCTTGTTTTTCATGAAACCAGTAAAACATGAGGTTGTATTAGCCTCCACTAGATTTTATTAGAATTATCTAGTATCTACATTAGGAAAAAATACAGAATACTGAAGGATGGTGGTGGTGGGAAATATTCACTGATGCCCTGAAACAAAAAAAATGAGGTAGAATATTAACTATACATCTATCTTTAATATCTAAAAGCTAACAAAAGTAAAATATTAGTATTACAAAAATGACTAAGACATACATAACAAATACATCTTTAGCTTTGATTCTGATGTAAATTTTAAATAGAAGAAGAAATCATTTTGGAATAGTACTATTTCATTTTTTAAAAATGGATGCTAAACAATATTGACTGTGCCTTTTTCGGGCTCTGTAGGTTGATTACATGCAGCAAACATTAGTAAGTCTAATTAAAAGGTGCAAGAACTATTTTTTCTAATAATCTGTCTTATGATTTTCAACGATCAAATAGAACAAAGAATATGAATAAAAGTTACTCTTTGACCTCCCTTTGGAGCACAGAAGTGTTGTGTATAGAACATATCAGTATGCAGCTACAGCAGGCCTCATTAGTTTGCCATCTGCCATAGCAGATAGATGCTAAAATGTTGTTATTGCAAGGTTCATTGAGCAGTAAAATTATAATATTTAAGAAAATGTATTTTAAGTAAAAATCCCTTGAAAGAGAACAGCTGCCAAATGATGACTAAGGCTGTGATCCCATTAAAAAGAAAAGACATCAAACAAATAGAAGAAATTTAAAAACATTAATATCAGACGTAGCTCCTTGTTCCTGTAAGAATGCTAAGTGGATATAGAGATGAATGAGGTAACCTTTTTCAATAAGGTAATATTTTCTACAAGGCAATATTTAAATGGCACACAAGATACTATGTTTTATCCTAGTCTGGTCTAGCATGTCTTCATTGGCTGAGAGGTAAATTATTGGAACCATCAGAGAAGTTGTGGTCATGTTTCATTAAACAAACTTTTCTGGGCTACTTCTATTTATCATCAGTTTCAGCAGTTTCTACATAAAGAAAGGAAAACTAATAACTGCAGGGAGTTTTGTAATTTTAGGTAGTTGTCCAAAACCTGTAAGGGTAGTTTTGGAAAATTTTTTTAATGCAAAAACAGAAATCACATATTTTCACCAACACACTATATATTTATTCATGTGTAAGTCATTGATACCTTCTGAGATCATCTTATTTTTCCAATCAAAGGTAAAATATTTCCCTTCTAATTGGAAGTTCTAACTCTATAACTGGGTTTTGTTGATTTACCAAAAAGGCACAAATGGCATATCTTGGCCACTACACTTTTCTAAATGTTGACACATGAACATCAAATTTTCTCAGGCAATCTATTGTTAGAATGCATTGGGATAACCCTCAGAAATTTTAGAAATAGGTTGAGGAGGGAATCTCTTATTATGTTTATGAGAAATCTACCTAGACAACCTTCCAAAGAGAAGATCCAAGGGAATAGATAGAAATAAATATCTCCTGTGCCTTTAAAAATAAAGTTATAAAAAATTATTTTTAGTAGTAAGTAGACTTCATTATGCAGAATAGAGAATCCCAACTCAAGGGTGCAGAGTTTCTTTTTATTTTTTTTTTCTTCCAGAGGAAGGGGCATAGATTTATTTTAAGCCCACTTTAACAGAAACAGCATTTTGTGTTTTGATTGCATTATCTGTGTATTTTTTAAGAAGCAAAAATACTATCTGCCTGACCCTGTGTTCAAAGAAAATCAATGTCTCCATTAAAAAAAAAATAAAAAAATTAAAGTCTAAGAATTTCATGTGACTCTTGGACAGAAAAATATTTAGGATAACTAATCATCACTGCATAAGTGCCACAGTATTAATTTCTTTAGATATTTAAAGTGATATCTTTTAACTTTTCATGGCTAGGGTCTCAAAGGGATATTTTTACAACCAATAGAAACAGCAAAAACTAGATGATCTCTTTACCTCAGATACTAGAACACTAAGTAACAAGTGCCAAGAAACATTTTTGGCCAGTGGAATATCATCAGCTATGCAATTAATTTCTAGCTTTCTCTCTCAGATTATTTTTAGGAAAACTTCCCTTAAATGTGCTCTTTTGTCTTTTTTTTTTTTTTTTTTTTTTATAATATGAGATCACATTAACTATTTTGCACATACACGAAATGGAAACAGCTCAGTTTTACTCTGCCATATAACACTGATATTTGTTGCTCTCATTTCAGACTAATACACAATTCCCTAGAGTTTACTGATACAATAAAATGTAAAAATGTTAAATAAATATAATAAAGATCTGAATGCTGTAGAGTTAGCAGAACAGGCTTTGGTACATCTTTTTCACATATTATATTTTCAGTAAAGTCCTTTTACCAAAATATAAAGATCACTGAATTTAATGTAATAAACTTCTAGTAAATATATACATTTTAATGTATCTTTCTGTCTATTTATTTGCTAATAAAAATAAAAAAATAATATTTGATAATATCATGCCTCCTTTCTTTCTCCTGTAGTTAATGTATCATGTTAGTCAGTGTTCCTTACTATATTGCTACAAGACGAACTACATAGTTATAGAGTTCTATTAACTTTCTTTGGTGCTTAATGTCTACGCTTGAGGACATCATAGTATTATCAGAATATAGTAGAAGCCATTCTAACACTATGCATATTTTTATAAGTAGCTTTTGACAAATTTCTTGCGTACCATACATGATATTGATGTTAATACATATTAATGTATGGAACGGGCATAATTTACAATATCAGGATTTCTTGTATCAAAGCAGATGAACTGATTTGTGACAGGTTCCAACCTCTGAAAACTGAAAATGAACTGCAGATTAATAAGAAAAATGTTCCACATTCAGTCCTAATTTTGAGAACATAGACATAATAAAGTTTTAGAAAAATGTAGTATTATTTATTCACCTTCACAGAATGGAATACACTGAATTGCTAAGAGCAGGTGGCACTATAAACAAGTGATGGAGAAGACAGAATACTGCTCCTGACTTCAGTAAGACAAGTTCTTTGCTATCAGTGTTACATATTAACTAAAAGGATTAATGTTTTCCTCTAGACATTCAAGTCTGAACAAGAAGATGGGCTTGGGGTTACTAACAGAACTCATCAACACTAAGAAAGAAAATTGAATATGAGCATGATGTGACCTGTGAGTTGATCTATTCCTCATTTCACAGATAATCCATTTCATGTGTATCATCTGAAAGTGGATGAAATAGTAGATTTTAGGATGACTTGTATGGAAACTACTAACCATAGTTTTGTATGATATAATTGTTATTTATTAGCTAGATAATTTACAAGACAATGTAATCCCAATAGCATAAATCTTATGGTTACTGTGAGAAGGTGTCATTATTTACACCAGAAGTGGTGACTTGAAATACTTACACTCTTAATTGCTCCCAGACAATAGTATGAGATCTTTTAAAAGTAGAATCAATAACAACACTTGTTAAAGTACAAACCATACTTCTAGTGCAGCAACACCTTAGCAATTTAACTATCTCAGTTAAAAGCTGTGTGATATAAAATTGAAATGAAACACACAGCAAGCTAAAATATGTAATAATTTCAATGAAAACAGCAATATCCTAAAGTACAACCCTCATGACAATTAGAAAGCCACCATAATGTCACTATAACATTCATAAAAATAAAAGTCTATCCTAAATCTTATAATGTGCTAGTGACTAAGAATATAAAACATTGATTTAGTAATTATTTACTGTATGATTGAGGTATTTTCTAAGAAGTAGAATACTGTTGCTCTAGACACTTAACAAACTTCTCAAATACAAAACAAATTATGGTAGCTTTCTCAAAGAGCTTACAGTGTAATTTAAAATTATTATTTAAGAAGCATATTTCAAGATGAAAGGCTGAGGAGGAAAAATGACAGAGCTAAAACAGACCAACTGCTGATTGACTGTCATTAGCATCATGAATTCCTACTAAGCTTGCTATAGATATAGAAGCAATGTTGAGGTTTAGGTTCAATCCATCAGACCTACAACACACACAATCTGTGATAAAATTATAGTAACTGTCAAGTCAGCGTGTGCCTTTTTCATTATCATCCATTCTTAATATATTGTGAGGTAAAGTTCTTTTGTCATCATGCTGAGGTTTGTTGACAGCAGAATCTTTCCATGGTTGGTTAGTTTTGCTCAGGGAGAGTAGGACTAAACTAAGTTAGTGAAGTATTTAGCAAAACTAATCCATCTTACAAGTAGCCAGAGACCAAGAAAGGCAAACTTTCTCTAACGTATCACTGCACTTTTTTAAACTACCTGTATACTTGGTGGCAGCATGGATTTACATCAGCATTTCCTATGTGCAGATCACTTGCTACAGTCAAGTCTTCACAGATGAGCAGTCATCACTTTCACAGTGTTGCAGAATTCAGCCGTTATCACTAAGGTACATGATGTAGACACGTGTGCATAAACAGTAGATTATTCTTAAACTCCTACTCAAGGATATCAGATTTTTAAAAAAGCCATCAGTTCATCCTCTTTGCAATTCATCATAGCATCGTACTGAATGAAACTAGACAAAAAATTACACTTGACTAGAGCAAACACAAGATAAATGATGAACCCTCCACTGTTCCAAAAACATGGTGGAGAAAATATATATTGCTATACTTGAACAAATCAACACTCTTCATAAAGCTATTTTGTCACTAATGATGAAAAACTGACTGGAAAGTTAACACCTATAGAAAAAAAAAATATTTCTTACAATATGTAACTTTGCTCAGTTAAGTTTATGCGGAAGTGTCAACAAGCACTTTAATCTAAGCTTCTCCTATTCCCTTTTTTAAACTCTGGTACTTACTTTGACATCTTTCCACTTCACTGGAAGAAGAGTTTCAGATGGATATAGTTTCTCCATCTTTTCAGTCTTGTAGCTCTAGAGAGCCTTTATAATTTACTCTGTTACTGTAAGGTAAATATACATCCCTCTGTCTAGTGGCAGGGGAGGGCAAGGAAAAAGGGAGAAGGGATGGGGTGGAAGTTTCTTAATTGCAAACTCTGCCAACCAATATTTTGTCTTTAAATAAATGGCAAATGTACAATAGTAGTAAGGAAAAGTTTGAAAGGAAAGGTCATATTGTTCATTAGTCTAACTTACATAGCTTCCAAAAAACAGCTAGGCTTCCCAGCCTACTAGTTTTTCCAGGTCTGACATTTCAACTAAATACTGGGGGGGGGGGGCAAACAAACCAACCACTGTATTATTGTCTTTCTGATTCATGAGGCTATATGAAATTTTCCTTTTATGCCTCAGCAGTTTTTAATTTTGCTTTTTCAATTTCATAAATTGTATTTAATATCACCGTGCTCCATGTTGTTTACTGTGCATATTTCCTCTATTAACTTTTCAGTTTTGTAATTTGTTCTTGTTTTTCATGATTCCTATTTGGCTTGTGGCAACCTCGGAAAAGTCCTGGCACTTCCTGAACTTCTGTCACTGTCAGTAATGGGTTGTTTTTGTCATTATCACTTTTGAAATTTAGAAATGACATTGAAATACGTGGTGCTGTGTTTCTCATATGTATCTATATAGATATATGTCTGTATATATCTATAGCATGTCTCCATTATATTCTTTACTAAAATCTAAGTCTTTGGGAGGCATGTGCCAGAGATAACATTAAGCAAGTATCATAATACCAGAATTCAGATCCAAAAGTAGAAGTGTCTGTCACAGACCATACAATTAATTAGTAGAATCTGTTGCAAAATGATATGGCACTACCAGGACATCATTCCTCTACCTTTAGGTTCCAGAAATCACTTTTTTTCCTCAATGTATTTATTGTTCTCTTTTTACACCTGTTCTTCTTAATTTTTTTCACAGAACTTGTTTTGAATGTTTGTTTGTTTCCTTTTTTAATGGTTATAAAAAAAAAAATTTCTCAGAAAAGACTAAAAAATAGTCTGATAGTTATGCTGCCCATTAAAGAATACATGTATCACATGTACAAAGAATTCCCATAATGAAATTTAGATTTTGATCTAATCATAAAGAAGAGGAATAGATAAGGTAATCTTTTTTTCTGACACCATTTTAACCAACTAAGTGTTTGGAGACATGGTGAGTGAAGATGTAAATTTTTGAAAATGTTGATCCCTAAACAGAAATGCTGTGCTTACAGGAAAATAAGACAATAAAACTAAGCAAACTGAGTTTAAAAGGAAACAAAGGAAAAAAAAAAAACAAACCAAAACCCAACAAATATCTTGGATGCTTTTATACATTGTTTTATATACCTTGTGCTCAGCTTTTAATGGTGGCTACTGTACAGACATATATGGGTGAAACAAAGCTAACAAGTTAACACACAGAATCCCACTGCAGCAGAAAATAAATGCATCTATATGGTTTATCATTAAAATAAAGAAAAAAACAAAGAGTCAAAGCGAAAAATGCCACCAAATACATTATTTCAGTCAAATTAGGGGCTGAAACACCTACAAATTATCAACTACGAAGGATATAATGAGTACCAGTTGGCTTTGTACTCAAATGTAAATATATTAAAATAGTGTAACTAACAATAGTATGTGAGTAATTTGGCATGCTCTAAATGGCATAGGCAGACACAATCTAAACATTTTATGTGAGGTGTGAAAAGGCATGTGCAGCTGCACATAGGAGTTACCCAGGTGACAGCAAAACAGTAAGTTGCCAGACAGAAGATAATACAAGCACAGGGGAATGTAAATAGGCAGAACATGACTGGCAAAACCAAAAGCAAGGTAAGCAGTATCAGGAGCATAGGAGAACCTTTCGTTCTGGGAGAGGAACTATAGCATAAAAAACAACAAGCACATACCAAAAAAAAAAATAATGGGCAAGAAAGATGGCAAGCTCATTTCAATTCCAACTTGTGTCAAACAGTTTTTAAGCCTGATCACCTTGACCTCTGTAACTAGAAATCACCATGGACCAGAGCCATTGGTGTATACTATACAGCTCTACAGAAGTGTGACATTCATGAATGAATTTAGTAAAGTTTTATTTTAAAGTTTAAAATTGGCCTGATATATCAGGCTGTATATGTCACTCCCATCCCAATCATCTCTAATGCCTTAACTGTAATTTATATAAAGAGACATAGAGCACATTGATATAGAAACCCTAATTTAGCCCTTTGGACCTGATTTTCCAAAGATATTCACCTAAGATTGTATTACGAGCCACAATAGACAGCAAGGAGTTTCTATATTCTGTTTTCAGAAAAGCCTGGTGCTACCATTTGGCAATCAAATTTTAAAATAGTAGGTTTTGTTTATGTAACTAAGTACTTCAGGTTCCATACCAAAGGAGATACAGTTTGTCTTAAGATATAATGATGTAAAGATGTGTATCCATACACAATCACAATATTAATAGTGACATTCAAGTCTATTTTTTTCTATTATGTTGTGTGAGAATGCTTTTATAAAGCTGTCTAGAAAGCCTGAGATGCAAACCCAGAATTTAACTCACTTTATGAGTCTGATCATCATTACTTTCAAGAAAACTAAGGGAGGTAATGGTTCTATAGGGAGTCTTGTAAATATTTTCTGTATGTTGTAAAGATTTTTAATATATTCCTTCCCTAACTGTTTGTTTCTGGGGAACAGTGGTTTTTTTCCTAAGCTTTGTGAGGTACATACATAAAATAAGTTATTTCCCAAAGTCCCTCACTTGAGGCAGTGTATTTTGTGCATAGCTTTGTTTACGTAAAGCATCAGATATAAAGAATTAGAAACGAAACTTCAAAATATATAAATCAACTTGCAAATGAAAATTATTACTATAGAGTCCACATCATTATTAAAAGAGATCTGATAATTATAAGTGGATTTTAAAGTAAAAAATGTTATAATTTTTGATCTTTGTCAGGTTTTTTTTTAATTTCAGTTTGTGTTTGGAATCAAAGAATGATATACATAAGAAGCAACAAATAAGAGGTATATTGATACCTCTGTTTTCTTGTTTCAGCCACAAAGCTGGTCATTTATGTCTCTTGAACTACCAATTTAATGATTTTTACAGGTAAATCTCAAGTTGACTCAGAGATACTTGGAAATGACAGTTTCTCAATTAATAAGTGACTATGCACAGCATCTGTATTTGAATTAGGTGATAAAATTTAAGCCTTTTTATCTACAAAGTATCCAGTTACATTGTTTTACTCCGGAGAAAGTATAAATTGGCACCTTGCTTATTTGAGTGAGTGCAATTAAACTAAAATGACATACTTCAAAGAACTCTACTGATTCAAAGGTTTATCTATCTCTTCTAGGTAAATTTCTTCAGAAAATATCAATCTATCCCTGAATAGTCAGCTGATTTTCTATTTTTAAGAATTGTTTTCTCAGTCTGGAATGTAATATTGATTTATGTGTCCTTGATTGTTAACATTTTTTGCAAGTGCCAAACTTAGTAAGACTACCAAGAAACCTCACCCAGCTTTCAGCTGATCTTGTCCATTTTTGTCCCCTGCAGTATTATGCTTCTTTTTTGAACTCTATGTCATCTGTTACCTATTACTAGGCTATTAAAATAGTTTTGGTTTTGAACAAGCATAAGAGACAGAAATAAAAATGTTAGCAAAACTTGCATTCTGGTCAATCAGAGAGTTGGGCATACTCAGCAGAGAACAACAGATATTAATTTGACAAAGACTCGTGATCTCTTTCTTCTATGACACTCGAAGATTCAATCCACAAATGGACAAAATGTCACATTTAACAATACTACTTAAAACCAGTTCAGAAAATTGATTTTTTTGTAAACGTTTTGTTCATTGACACTTTATTCTCCTTTTGTAGATTAAAGGAAGCTAAGGTAGTTATGTGTTTAACATAATAGCTACTCATTACTCTATCAAAGCATGCATTATTTTTAAGAAAATTTTTAAAAATAACCAACAAAACATTCAGTAGTATTATTATACAATGCAGCACACTAGTTTCATGAATGCTGAATAACAAAGAGGATATCTCAGATCAATATTCAGAGAAGAACAGCCTCTTCAGTTATCATTCTAACCAAAGATTACATTCCTAATAAGTATACCTCCTTCGTTTTGGTTGACTTGTTGCATTTTATCTGTTAACACTTACTCAGTTATACTCTGTTTTCTTGTTCTTGTTTTTGCTAACTTGGAAAGTCCAGGAACTACTGCTATATATGCTCACATATTTTAGAATGAGAAACACTACAATTTTTTCCATTATTATTACTAGTTACCTATACTGAACATTATCCTTGATGTCCCTTGTATGACATAGCCACAACATTTCTGCCTCTCCTAAAACTATCTGGTTAGTAACAGACTGAATAGCCCATTGATGTTGAAGCCTCCATCTCTTCCTATTCAGGAATCCATTTCAAAGGGTGTACCCACATTACATTTAGGCCACTGCCTTTTTTCCCCACAACTTCATGAAAATCCCTGAACCAGTACTTAGCCATTAGCAAAAAAGTGGCTTAAGGACCCTCTTTTGTTATTTTTTTCTACAAGGCTTGAAATCTGTCTGTGTGTTGCTTGATTCACATTAAGTGGAAGTTCCACTAATGAAACAAATGGAAAGTGAGAAACAAACTTCTACAACATGCAGAGATGGGAATTTTTTGCAACTGTAACCTTTTATTGCAAAGGTAAACAAAGTCAGGACAAGAAGTTATAAAAAAATAATATGGATAGGCAAATTTCAGTAGTGATATTTTTCTGGTAGATAAGGAAGCAAAAACAATTATTTAGATACTTCAGAGAAAAAGGGAAGATAAAAGGAAAGATAAGGGCTCTAATTATCAGAAAGGAAATACACTGGAGGGAAAAAAAAAAGTAGAATTTCTAAGTACTTACTCCGCTTCAGTTCACTCAAAAGGACTCTTGTGTAAAATGATTAATTATGCTGGGAGTAGATGAAAAACATAAGAGAACAGACATCAACACTTTTAAAGAGCAAATGAGAAAATACCTGGACCGAATTAATTTTTTGAGTCAGTAGGACCAGATTAAATCCATCAGAGAGTGCTAAAGGAATTAGCCAATGAATTTTCATAGCCAATGGCAAATGATTTTACACAACTCCAAGGAGATCCTAGAACTGCAGATTAGTAATTTGACATGAGTTATAGGAAAAATATCAGATTAACAAAGATGTAACATGAATAAAGGTAACTATTATAAGTGCTAGAATGATGTTTAAGGCATGAAGGAAAACAAATGTTAGAGTTCAAAAAGAGCTTGTATATTAGGCAGAAGAAATGTCATAAATGTGATCTCTCTTGCCTAATTAACTAATTTAGTAGAATAATTCAGGATACTCCTGTAAAATACAACCAATGGAAAAGTCTATATTCCCACAGATATTAACATCAGATAGCATCTATACCAAGTATTACCAAAACAGTTTCAAAGGCAGAAAAAAATATCATCACTCAATAATGCTTAATAAACCAACACTCCATCCTCAATCCGTTACCTACTGATCTAGCTTCAATTGCTCTTTCCTCATAAATATCTGTCAGGTTGTAACATTTATACCTCACAATCAGAGGTCAAGCTAGAAAACCGATATGGACTTGACTTATTTCCAAATAAAAATGCCTTAACATTCATGCTGCTGGACTCATCTGCAGCCTCTTGAGTATTAGATATAGCTGAACTACCCATGGGGCATAAAAAAATGAATGCTATGTCACTCTTCTCCACAGAAGTCAGTTAATGGTGACAGATGAGTATTGCCATCCAGAAAAGGCTTTCATCTCCAGTGTTCCCAAATCACAATTTCTCTTCCAGATTTATTAGTTCACTCATAGTAAAATGCCCTGTTCTTTGTTTCCAATATTAGACCAAAGGTATTTAATTTTAGAAAATTCTCTGCTGGTGTAAATAAAATACCTGATACTAAAAACTTTGATCTGCATAGACAGTTTATTGCATACATAAAAGAAACATTTCCTTCTAAAATATATTTTTGTGGCTCAGTAAGGATTGAACTGGAGGATAACAGCATCAGAGACAGAATCAGATGAATGGCAAGGAAAGCACTGACTTTGATTACTTGATAACAAACATAATCTGTGTCACCACTGGCAAAGATAGACTTTAATTTTTATAAACTTTCTCTCCATTTTTCACCAGGTAGAAACTGAAAAAACATCAAATCTTGATTCTTATGAAAACAGTAACTGAATATCATTTGATTAAGATGGCAAATAGTGCTAGTAACTATTAAATAATTAATGCAAAAAAATTCTTAACTAGTTTATCATCTAATCTGCTGTGCAATAAAGGCCTTCACATAATTATTTAAAAAATCTTTATCTTTGGCTGCATGCAGTCTTTCAGTTAGTAGGACTGGTTGCATTGTGAACCATTTGAGCAAGGAGATTATAATATGGGCTACAGTATCTGTTGCATAATTTCCAATGGTGAATAGATTTTTAGAGCATATCACTTTGTGACTTTCACAGTCAGAAAAAATATCTTAAATACATTTGAATAAATAGTATGCTATAAAGAATTCAGTCATTCCCAGTTAAAATACAGCAACTACTGTTAGAATATAAAAGTTTAACACAGCAATGTGCTTGGCCTCCAGGTTACAAATTACTACTCATAGAACAGGAGTATCTAAGGAAATAATAAACGAAGGAATTATATAGAGGTATGTAGGTACATTGTGGTGTATTCTAGCATATTACTGTGACAAAGCACGTGGATATATAGACCTCAATACCTCTGTGCTCACAATCTACTGTCCTTGTGGATGTGTATACATCGGAATGTGTGTGACCTTTTCAACTCTTAAACACTTCTTCTTCTTCACAATTTCTTCTGACACAAAAATAATGATTTGTTATAAATTTCAGCAGTGAGCAGCCTGAGCTCATTAATCATGATAATTTTAAGTTAGAATAAATTATATTTTAAAACTTTTTTCCCCCTCATTTGCAATTCTTCCATGCAGATAAGGTGTTGGCGGTTAGTCATGGTATAGGAAGTTATAAATGAATTCTAATATTTGCATAGTCCATTTTGTTTTTTCAGTAACCATTTTAATCTTTTGCAGAAAGAGATACTTTTAGAATTAATTGAGGACCTTCAATATTTCTCACTTTTTCTTTGCACTGCCTAACTAAAAAATCTTCTAGGATTGTCACATCTAATAAGAAAGATGTCAGTGTCACACCATGACCAGGTTAAATGTGACTAAAGTTGTGATTTGCCATAGCTATTGGCTCAAGAGGTAAGAGGCATCACCTACATTGCTAGGAAGTGACAGGTAAGGGAGGTTTATTTATACACTTTAAAAGTATTACATTAAAATCTTTAAAAAGGTGCAAATATACTCCAAGTAGCAAATTTTCTTACCCAACAACTTTATTTGTTCAATTGTTCCCACCTTTTTGGAGGGATCTAAATTGCTTTTCCCTGTCCTTTTTTCTAACTCAGACCTCTATAACATATTTTAACCTCATCAGCTTTTGCCCAATTTCAGTGTTGTTCAGTATTATAAAATTTATCATATGGTTACAGAAACAGTGTAGAAAACAAAAACAAAAACAAAAAACCCAAACAACAAGACAAAATACTTACACGGGCTTATGGCTGGAAGGGTAAATGACAAACAGTATCCATCTGCTTAACAGCATTAGATGTTCTGAGATGATGTGAACATCCAAAGTAGTGTCGCCTAGTTGAATTGCCAAATCACTGAGAACAGAAACATTCAAGACTTTTCACTTATAGTACCACGCACTGTAAAAGCCAAGTAATAAGTTTTTTTCTGGCCAGCAATATCCAAGCAGTCTAGTGCCTGAAGGTCAGCACTAATGGGAGCAATTTGGTTTTGGCAATGCTTATGCTTCTTCCACTGTCAAGCACAAGGCAGCTTCTAGAATAAGCAGTGCATTGATTAGAATTTTGGCATTTTGGAGTCTTTGATCTTTTAAACAGTTATTTGTCAGGAAGTAGGCTTTAGTACATACATGGGACATTTGCTTGGATGGTATATATGAAGGGCATAGACCTAACCTGCAGGATTCTGTTGAAAAGCAAAGGCAGATGTGTGGAAGTGCAGGTAGCAATATTTGAATGCAAATAAGAAGGTTGGAAGATTACATATCAAAAAGTGTTACACTGGATATTTAGGACTGATAGTAGAGAGCAGATGGATTTTGACAAAGGAGCAGACGGATTTTTGGTTGATATGAGAGGAGAGCTGTCAAAGTACCAGCTGTGGTTGAGAAGGAAGGATAACCAATTAATTGTGTGTGCCCTTTTTTGGCAGATGTCAAGTTCTGCTTTTATTTATAGAGGCTTGATTCCTTGAGAATCCACAGAGGAAAGCACTCTTTAAAAAAAGTTGGGATATTCTACATCTGGTACCATAAGAAAGCAGTTGTCTTTCCCAAACAGGTGGAGACAAATAGAGAATGAATGGTAAACTGGACTTTGCTGGGTATTTCCCACAGGACGTCAGATAATTAAGCTGCAGTTTAATTAAGCTGCAGTCTTCATTTCTTGCCTTTTGTTTCTGAATTTGCAGAGTGTGCATGTTTTCTAGTAGACCATGAGACAAAATACTAGCAGGCATTTTTATAACAAACCACACACACAATATCATTATTGCCTGGAAACTGGATAAATTGTCTAATAATTGTTATTTCAGTGTGATGATTCCTCTCACAACATAGTTCAGAACAATAGATGCCTGTTTTCTTCCGCAGGTAGTGTTTAAGGAGTGGAAAAGTTGAATAGAATAGTAAGGACTGCAAAGTGGATTATAAAAATATCACCTTTTCACCTTTCTAGAGTCAATTAAATACTTCAGTGAAGTAGCAATTAAATAATTAAGAATCTATTTAGGAAAATAAGTAGGAAACCATTCTCAGATGGAGGATAACTCTACAAAAAGGCTTCCAATCACTTTAGTTGAACCCTTATGCTAAGACACAAATATAACTTTTTCACTTACATTCAGTTCTTCTGAAAGGTGATGCCTAGAGTTTCATGTAATTACCAAAGAGTATTATGAGTTAAAGTCTTCTCAAAATTCCTGATTCATTCTTTGTACATCTGCTATAATAATGAGACAGATACAATACCGCAATTACAAACATAACTCTCTAAGATCATGCTTAACAGATCATGAAGTATATGCCTGCACAGTGTTTTAGTTCAGATAACGAATGTACTTTTCAAAGGAATCTCCCAGGAGACCCCATGTATAAAATATCTATATTAGCCAATAGTATGGGGCACTTAGGAATCAGTCTGTAGAGCAGAGTAATTACAGCTGAGGATCTGGAGTAAATACAACAAATGTTTTGGAAGTTTTAGTTCATGGAGGTTGTTGAAGGTCATAGAGGTTTTTAAATAAGTCTTTCCCTGTGAACAGAATGTCTGTTAACAGGAACCCAGACTGTGGGTTCTTTCCGTGATGCAAATCAAAGTTCAGTAAGTGGACAACAGGAAGAACTGTTTCAAAAATGTATTGCTGATTTAAATTTAAAAGATAATGTTCATGGTTGCACTGAGGATATCTCCCTGGTCCCAGAAGCAGGTGATGTTTATTGACTTGTGCTGAAGTAACTTCAAAGATAGATTCCTTTCTGATACATTGCTTTTTCCCCAGGTACTTGGAGCTAAGATATAACATAAGCCAGATTACATTTGGCAGAGTAGATGGCTAAAGATTCAGTGCTCATTTGTTGCCATTTTTCTTAAACTATATAGCTTTACCTTAAGGAAAGAAGTGCTAGGACTTAATTCCAAGGTCTAAAGTATCAGCTTGAGCCTGTTTTGATTGAAGCCTAGTAAATGTGATTTTTCCAACTACTAGGAAAAGGCCATGAACTTTGTAGTGACCTAATAATGCTAAGTCTTGTCTGGACTTGCATGCTTCTTGCTGTTTTTAGAGTGTTTTAACAATTCCCTGGGGCTGAGGTGACAATTACCTATTTGTTTTAAATTAAACACTGTGAATATCATTTCTATTGAAGATCTGACAAATAGAAATAATCATTAAACATCCCTTTCTGCCAGCTGAGGTTGGGAAATACTGTTGTACACCTTTCAGTTTTTACCTATGAGAAGGAAAGAGTGTGTGATATGAAAACATCTTGAAAAAAAGAAGATATTATTCTTGCTCAATGAAAACGGGGGAGAAGTGATAGATACCACAAGGAAGATGAAATTACCTGGATAGACTTCTCCAATTCTTTTATAATGCTGGACTTGGAATGACTATCATTCTTGTCCTGGCTGATGGAAATGTTGGTAACTCTAACACAAAATCTACGTAGAACACTTTAAACCAGAGTTGCTGGGGAAGGGAATCCTCAATTCATCCCACTCCTGGGCCAGTGCCAGAAATAGATGCCCTGGTCCTGGGGAAGAATCGCAGACCAGCGAGAGAGCACATGAAGTGCAAGATAATGGATTCCAGACAACAAATATTCCAGCCAGTAAGTTGGCTGCAATAGGAGCCCCACTTAAATGCCTCCATGTAAATGCACAGAGTATGGGGGACAAAAAAGAGGAGCTGGGCATATGTGCAGATCTTCAGGGCTATGATGTTATTGGCATCACTGAGACATGGTGGGATGGCTCCTATGACTGGCGTGTAGGAATAGAGGGATACAGGAGTTTTAGGAAAGGCAGGGGAGAAGAGGAGAGGGTGTTGCCCTCTACTTCAATGTCCAGCTGATATCCATGGATCTTGGCCTGGGGGTGGACGAGGAGTTAACAGAGAGCTCATGAGTTAGAGTTAAAGCAAAGGTAGGGGAAGGTGCTACCTCAGTAAGGGTCTACTACAAGCCACCCGACCAGGAAGATGAAACGGATGAGGCCATCTATAGGCAGATAGGAGCAGCTTCATGTTCACAAGCCCTGGTCCTCATGGCGGATTTCATTCACCTGGATATCTGTTGGAAGGATGGTACAGCAGGGCATCAGCAATCCAGGAGGTTCCTGGAAGACATCAATGAAAATTTCCTTCTCCAGGTAGTAGAGGAACCAAAGAGAAGAGGAGCTATGCTGGACCTTGTCCTCACCAACAAGGAGGGGCAGGTGGCTAATGTGAAGCTCCAGGGCAGCCTTTGCTTCAGGGACCACGAAATGGTGGAAGTTAAGATCCTCAGGGCAACAAGGAGGGTGCACAGCAAGCTCACCACCCTGGACTTCAGGAGAGCAGACAGTGACCTCTTCAGGGATCTGCTTGGCCAAGTGCCATGGGACAAAGCCCTGAAGGGGAGAGGACCCTAAGAAGATGATCAATATTCAAGGACCAATTTCTCCAAGCCCAGGAGAGATGTGTCTCAAAAAAGAGGAAGGCAGCCAAGAATGCCAGGAGACCTGCATGGAAGAACAAGGAGCGAAAAGAGAATCTACAGAGAGTGGAAACAAGGACAGTTAGACTGTGAGGAATAAAATAAGTTGTCAGAGCAATGAGGAATCAAGTTAGGAAAGCTAAAGTTCAGATAGAGTTAGATCTGGCCAGGGACATCAATGGCAACAAGAAAAACTTCTACAGGTATGTCAGTGATAAAAGAAGGGCTGGAGGAGATGTGGGCCCTCTCCAGAATGAAACAGGAGACTTGGTCACGAGGGATATGGAGAAGGTTGAGGTACTCAACGACTTCTTTGCCTCAGTCTTCATTGGCAAGGGCTCTAGCTGCATCACCCAAGTTGCAGAAGGCAAAGGCAGGGACTGGGAGAAGGAAGATCTGCCCACGGTAAGTGAAAATCAGATTCAAGACCATCTAAAGAACCTGAAGGTGCACAAGTCCATGGAACCTGACGAGATCCATCCTTGGGTTCTGAAGGAGCTGGCAGACCAAGTTGCTAAGACATTTTCCATTGCATTTGAGTAGTCATGGCAGTTTGGTGAAAGGCCCGCTGACTGGAAAAGGTAAAACATAATCCCCATCTTAAAAAGGGGAAAAAAGGAAGACCTGGGCAATTACAGGCTGGTCAACCTCACCTCTATGCCTGGCAAGATCGTGGAGCAGATCCTCCTGAAGACTCTGTTAAGGGACTTGGAAAATGAGGAGGTGATTTGTGGCAACCAACATGGATTCACCAAGGGCAAATTGTACCTGAAAAATCTGGTGGCCTTTTATGATGGAGTAACAGCATCAGTGGACAAGGGAAGAGTAATCGATGTCATTTACCTGGACTTGAGCAAAGTTTTCAACACTGTCCTATATAACATCCTGGTCTCTAAATTGGAGAGACATGGATTTGATGGATGGACCATTTGGTGGATAACTAACTGGCTGGATGGTTGCACTCAAAGAGTTGCGATCAAAGGCTCAATATCCAAGTGGAGGCTGGTAATGAGTGGTGTTCAGGGATCAGTGCTGGGATCTGTACTGTTTAACATCTTTGTTGGTGACATGGACAGTGAGATTGAGTGCACACTCAGCAAGTCTGCGGACAACAAGCTCTGTGGTGTGGTTGACACACTGGAGGGAAGGGGTTCTGTCTAGAGGGACCTTGACAGGCTTGAGAGGTGGACCCATGCCAACCTCACTAATTTCAACAAGGACAAATGTAAGTACCTGCACCTGGGTTGGGGCAATCCCAAGTACAAATACTGGCTGGGCAATGAGTGGATTAAAAGCAGCCCTAAGGAGAAAGACTTGGGGGTGCTAGTTGATGAAAAGCTCAACATGAGCCAGCAATGTTCCAGTGCAGCCCAGAAAGTCAACCATATCCTGGGCTGCATCAAAATAAGTGTAGCAAGCAAGTCAAGGGAGTGATTCTGCCCCTCTACTCTGCTCTTGTGAGACCCTACCTGGAGTACAGTGTCCAGCTCTGGAGCCCCCAGTACACGAAAGGCATGGATCTGTTGGAGGGGATCCAGAGAAGGGCTACAAAGATGATTTGAGGGCTGGAATAGTTTTCTTAAGAAGACAGAATGAGAGAGTTAGGCTCATTCAGCCTGGAAAGGCTCCAGGGAGACCTTATTGCAGCCTACCTGTATCAGAGAGCGGCCTACAAGAAGGCTGGGGAGGGACTTTTTATAAAAGCCAGGTTTTTATAAAGAACAGGTTGCCGAGGGGCATTGTGGATGCTCCATCTCAGGAGGTGTTCAAGGCCAGGTTGGATCAGGCCTTGAGCAACCTGGTCTAGTGGGAGATGTCCCTCCCATGACAGGGCGGTTGGAACTAGATGATCTTTAAGGTCCCTTCCAACTCAGACTGTTCTATGATTCTATGATTATCAGCAATGAATGACTGGGGACATAAACCTTTCAAGACTAGAAGAATATAGATTCGTTGCCAAAAAAAGGAAGGAATATGATTCAATGTGCTTTACATGAAAGTACTTATGTGAGTAAATATCCAAGCAAAATATGGTACACACTTTTAATTGCTGATTTTAAAATTGATGTAAAAAAAGATTATTTTCCAGTATGTGACCCAACAACAATGCTAAGTATAGAAGCTCAGAAAGAATTACTTGTATGAAAAGCTGTATAAAATATTGGCTTTTATTAACAATTTTACACTAAGTTAGGCTGAAATATTTTGGCAAATGAGAGGTATTTTGGTGAAGGAAAATTATCTCCTTATTGATTGTCTCAGTAGCACCGTTTTGACAAGGAAAAAATAGAAAAGCAGTAAAGGAAAGAGAAAAGGAGAAAGAGACAAAGGAAGAGATAAGTTTCACCAATCTTGGATCTCACATGGTCTTCTGGGAGTTAGGTCATCTTGGTCTGTAGGTGGTGAGTCAACAATGGCAAATGTGTGGGTTCACCTTTATATAGTTTTACGTTTCATGGTGCCACTTACAGGGCACTGACTGTCATATCAAGTTTCCAGAAAGTTCACAAATTGAGTCAGGGGGATATCAGAGGATAGTGATATCAGTGGGACAACAGGGGGCTCTGGTGGTCATGGAGTCTCCCAACAAGTTGACTGAAAGTTGACCTCACTGAGGTCCAATGTAGGCTGCTCCCGAGAGGGAGAATAGGGGGAGGGGGAATAGGGGAAGAAGCAGCTCACTACCTTGTCTCCACAGGGCCCATTTTGGTTTTTATCTAGTCCTTTTTGTCTCTTATCTGGTCCCTTTTTGCAGCCAGAGTTGTCTGATACTTAATCAATAGTTTCAGGCATGTCCCCCACAGCCTCTGGCCCTTGGACTTCATACGTGCAGGTGTTAGCAACTGGTGAGATTGAAATAAAAGGAGTAGATACTGTTTCAACTTGATGTCTGAGCCCAGATATTGGAATTTTCCACATCATACATACACATATACATGTACATGTGCATATATGTATTTATGTTTATATATACATACACATAGAAGAATATGTGTTTCCCACTAACAGACTTTTGTCAGGCTCAGCCAGAGAGGATCAGGATGAGGCCACTGGTGCTGTCTGTGTTTGTGTGAAATCTGAGTGCATCTCTCTGTGTTTATCAGTGTGGCTGATGTGTGGTCACATGTATAAATATTGGATATATATGTGCATGATGTCTGTGTGCTCAGCCCTGCTACTGGTTAGACCTGTGGGCATGGAGATGCAGCAGCTTCATTTCTGTCAGCCTGTGGGATTTGGCCTCCTATTAATAAACACCTCTTTTTATAACACCAAATATGGTTGAAGATTTGCAAGAAGATGACAATACGGACATCAGTGTACCACAGATAACTGATTTTCAAAATTTAGCTCTTTTATAATTTCTCAATTGCCCAGAAAGAGAGTGTGATTTTTGCGAATTGTTTTATATTTGAAAACCACTTAAACTTCTAAATGAACACAGTTGGGATTTTTGGGTTTATGTTCTTTAATATCTTGAGAATACAAATAGAAGTTCTTACATTGCTGATTTGCCTCAAATGAGTTTGTGTTTTTTTTCTGTTAAGATCCTTGAGCTATTTGGCTAGACCTAATAAACTGACCATAGTAAGTGTCTGAGATATCTGATTCATCATACAAGATTTCTATATTTTTATCTGCTTCTTCATAGGATAATACAGCCTTCAAAAACTGTCACTGAACCTGCTTAAAATGAAATTAACTTTGTCACAGAAATATTTTGTTGCATCATAAAATAAATCTGAGGGTGTGAAATTAACTTTCTACTGAGATTCACACTATCAAAATATTTTCATAAATGAGAATAATATTATCATATTATATGCAGTCAAAGAGAATTAATTAGTGATTAAAGTATGTGTGGTGGGTTAACCTTGGCTGAGCACCAGGAGCCCACCAAGTCACTCTATCACCCTCCTCTTTCCTCTCCCTCCTCAGCAGAGCAAAAGGGGAAGGAAAATAAAATGGAAAAAAAAACTCTTGTGGGTAAAACAAAAGCAGTTTAAAGATAACAATGCAAAGTTAAGCAAATCCATGCACTGAAGCAAAGAAAACCAAATATTTATTCTCTAATTCCCATCAGCGGGCAATGTCTGGCTCTTCCCTGGGAATCAGGGCTCCAAGACAC